>JADDOH010008645.1:0-54959 GCA_016648135.1 Agrypnia vestita | reverse complement strand
AATTAATGGCTGGGTTCTCCAGAATACATACATACATACCTTGCTTACAACTGGCGCGATCGGTGGTCTTAGGCCTGATTTATCTGTTCATGGTATATAGTGGAAAGAGTAAACATATATTCATAACAACTAGGCGCAACAGAGGCTCAGGGCAAGCTTTGTCTGACATTATCGCAGCCCGAGATTCTAAGGGAATGGAAGATACAGATTTGTAAGTGAAATTTAAGAAGTGTCTAACCACTTCTGTTCAAACGTGGATTCTAGATGCCCCCCCCCCCCCTGTAGGGGGGAGGGGGATGCGGCCCCAGAGCATCGCCGCATCCGGTGGTTAACTCCTGTTTAGAAATAACCTCCCACACTAAGCTGCAGACCAAGATCAAGCCGAGACTCTATTGCTCCTGCTGGAATCCCCCGAAGTCCTCGCTTCCCGGCGACAAACATATCAGAAAGAAATCCCGCGTCTGATATTAAGGTTTGTATATTATCCCGCGGGGCAGTCAAATTGACTGGTGTATAATGATGAGGATCCCACGTTGCGGCTACATGAGCCGGATTATTATGATGTTTACTGCTGATTAAAGGGCTGAATGAACTAACTGGGTGACTGGAAAAGACTCTCCCTTGAGCGCGTCAGTCAGAGCCATGTTAGCATCGCCAAATATAGTTGATGTGATTGATCCCACGGTGTAGTCTTATTGACTAGAGATATTAAATGATGGTAAAACAGCATGATTATTACAGTTGATTGTGTAGTTCCTGATATGTTTCTCGCTGGCCGGGAAGGGAGAACCCCGAAGGTCTCTGTATACAGCAAGTTAGAAAAGGTGGTGACTGATGAGAATGATGGTGTTAGTAATGCCATCGCGCTCCTGAATGCGGTCCCGATCATAAAAGTTGATTGTTAAACTGCTAACAGATCTCGTTCATTAAAGCGGTCCCGAGCGTAAGTATTGATTGTCGAACTGCTACCTGCATCTTATAATTTCTCGTTCACGAGGCACGTCCTATCTCGTCCTTGAGTACGGAGTTAATACATTCATAAACAGAGCCCGAGCTCGTCGCACCAAGGGGCCCGAAAAGACGTGAGAGGTTCTTCCCCTTAGATGTTAGAGGGTTCACCGCATCAAGACCTTCAGACCATCCTGTAATTCTTGGCTTTAAAACCCAGTCACAACCGGGTAGATACAGTTAAGATGGCCCTACCTAGTCCCTGACCTAAGGTGTCTCTCCAATCTAATCAGACTCCGTAGCCGAGAACGCGCGCTCCGACATTCGACCCTGTCTTGCCACGCGAGTAGATCCAACTTCATCTTTTTCCACAATCGAAATTCAGCCTCCCAAGATCACGGGGCGTGAAAGACGTACGACTCCTCGCCTCCCGACCATGAAGAGACGAACTTCCCCATTCGGTTCTCGTTCATTATCCCATTTATAATCCCCGCGTGCCTAACCTTAAGAGTCTAGCGCCGGTAATAAGATCTCATTATGCTACGAAGGAAGTTAATATTGCACAACCGGGCGAAATACCTATTTTCCGCGATCATATTCAATTTGTAAAACGCAATAATATGTATTTATATATGTTAGTAAGACGTTTGAAATGCAGAATGCACGTACAATGACCTCGCTTCTATCCTAAAGATAATTAAGATATAATCCCGACGTTACGTCCCGACATCAGTACTAATTTGTTTCCGCGTCCGTTACCGTCGGCTCTGAACCCACGTAATGAAATGAATAGTGACCATGTGACAATGACAAATTATATAGCACGAACATTCCATTTGATACACATAAGAAAATAAAGAATAAATAATATTAAGGTTCTTATCTTATTTCTGTAGTTGGTCTGCTTCTGAGATGGCATCCTGATCCGAAGTAATATAACTCTCCAAAATTGAGCAATTACCAGCGCCTGTGTAGCCCTTCATTTCCCTTGTATATATATTTTAATATCAGCGCCTGTAAAACTGTATTAGATCCTAGAAACAAGAAAACTATTCCCTCTACGCCGAGCACATACAGAACATAAACCCCTTCAATCTAGTTCATCCACGGTTAAGCAAAAAGGCGAAAGAATAGTAATAGTAAAAGGTCCCAACAGAAGTTGAAGTTCTCTGTAAACTGTCCATATCCTATAGTAGCGCCTGTGTTTTCCAATAACAACTTTCCAGTCATGTATTTAACATAACGTCCTCCTTGTGTGTATGTGTGCTTCAATATCTGCCATCCAGTTAATGGTTCCCAAAATAGTGTTTTCCTTGTATATATATTTCAATATCAGCACCTGTAAACCTGTATTAGATCCTAGAAACAAGAAGACTATTCCCTCTACGCCAAGCACATACAGAACATAAGCCCTTTCAAACTAGTTCATCTACGCCGTATAGTGATATCACAAGCAGACATAAACAATACAACCACAAGCATGCCTGCGTTCTCCCCCCACCTTGGTGGAAATATTCGCATTCGTATTCACCGAATAGTAGGCCTGACATTCGTATTCGTGAAGGTAGTATTCGTCGCATCAAGGTTATTATATTTACAAGTATGTTCAAGTTCCCCCACCTTGGTGGAAATATTCGCTTTCGTATTCACCGATTAGTAGGCCTGATATTCGTATTCATGAAAGTAGTATTCGTTGCATCACTCTCAATAATAAAATCATATAGATAAATAATTACGGTAACTCATAAAAATATGATATTACTTATATTAAACGAACAAAGCAAAACAATCTGTCATATAAGTAAGTAACGTGATCACGGAAGACCGAAGGTTAACTACCCCTGAACAAACCGCGAACTGCCCACAATAATGGAAAATGTTGTAGAAAACATTTAAAATATCTAATATTGAATGAATAAAAACAATGTCATATGAATAACTATCGCGATTACGGATGGCCGAAAGTTAACCACCCCTGAATACACCGCGAACTGCCCATAATAATGGAAAATGTTGTAGGAAACATTTCAAATATCTAATATTGAATGAGTAAAAACAATGTCATATGAATAACTATCGCGATTACGGATGGCCGAAGGTTAACCACCCCTGAACACACCGCGAACTGCCCACAATAGTGAATAATGTTCTAGAAAACATTTCAAATATCTAATATTGAATGAATAAAACAATAGGAACAAATCGTGTTTTCAACGATTGCCTAATGATACGCAATACAAACATGTAACGAGTTCAAATAAACCACACATTCATGTTTTAATAAAATAAATATAAAATCCAGATGCATTTTTAAAATATATTGTTTGTAGGAAATTCCTCGTACGATTTGAACCTATATCACGCTTACAATCGTGATATCAAAACACATAATTAAATTCTCGTACTAATTGAAACAAGATCAGACAAGCGACCGCGACACCAAACACGCACAACTCCTCTGAATACAGTCCGATAGTAAAAATAACCAACCGTAATAGAAAATGTAAATGTGTTCCCCAGCTGAAGACCGGCCGCATCCAAATCAATCACCTCTATACAACATGTACAATTCGAAATACGTTTCACAAGAACTTGATAGGAATAAATCGTGTTTAGAACGATTGCCCAATGACGCAATACAAACATGTAACGAGTTCGATAATCTCACATCCGTGTTTTAATAAAATAATAATAAAATCCAGATTCATTTTTAAAATATATTATTAGTAGGAAACTTCTCGCACGATTTGAATTTATATCACTCTGACAATCGAGATATTAAAGCCACATAAATACTCCGAATTATCCCCAAAATAATACAGATCATATAGAAATCCGTGTATTCAATCGCCAGTATAGATAAGAAAGCATTCTTTTGCATAAGGATACATCCGCCCTGAAGAATCTCTCGTACATTCCGAACCTCGCGACATTGAATATACATAATTATTCTGAATTTTAAATCCCACAAACAAACACGAAACACCCTTCGTCAGTAAAGTATTCCATTTTAAAGCCTTTATATCTTTGGTAATATATGAATATCAAATTTAAATGATTTTTCATATGAACAGCGACAGAATTATATATTTCATAAGCGTTATGCAATAATTCACCCGCTGGAATTATCACAGTCGCCATATTACGATTTCTTGTATATTGAATCTGAAGCGCGTATAGTAATAATTATCCCTAGGCCCAAAATACGTAACAAAACAATCCACAACATGTATCTTGTTCAAATAAACCACATAAATACTCCGATCCCAATTATTTCCAAACAATACAAATCATATAGAAATCCGTGTATTCAATCGCCAGTATAGATAACAAAGCATTCTTTTGCATAATTGAAAGTTACACAAGTATTAGGAAAGAACGCCCGCTGGATTATCACGCAAAACTATGAATTATTAAATCTGATGAGCGCTTAGTAATATAAGGTTCCAAATATGATACACACAAAAGGCAATAGGAATAAATAACATTGGAAATGCTTATCTGTTCACTGTTCCAATTCTCTTTTGAATTATTATCAACCTCTGGCTTTTTCCTCGATCCAGCCAAATTATCTTCCTTACTTCGGACTCTCCTCGACAAAGCCTCCGCCGACCTTCAAGCTGAAAACTCAAGTGCCGCTTTCTAATTTGTAACGCCTAAAAATAGTCCCTATCTCGCGCCATCTTTGATTCCAACTAGCGTGTAAAAGTCAAAGTCTAACTCTCAGAACCATCCTCATTGGTCAGATTCGGTGCTAACGGCGCACCTGTAATTGGTCCATCTCGTTAAACAAAATAACATAAAGCCTGCTTTACACGCCCGCGTGCAGAAATAATAAAGCTCGCCCGCACCTACTTATCCGGCAGATATTTAATTATAGAGTATTTAACGGGTTGTGAAGCTTCTCTTTATTATAAACTTTAGCAGATAGATATTTTCGTATAATTTTTCAGCAATGTCTATTTGAATAGGCCAATATCGTTACAACCACAAAGTTTAAACCTTCATTTAGAAGAAAATATATTTTTCTAACAATTAATATAAAATAAAATTTTCAAAATGACACATTTCAGAAAAATGAAAATAAAGATGTTACATTTAAAAAATACGATTCAAAAATTAATCAAACAGTGTCAGTATGAGCAGCCTAAAGGCTTCTACGAATAATTAATATTATTGATCAATAATATTGATGGGGCTAATATGGAGGTTTACCATTCAATTCAATTCAATTCAATTCAATTTATTTCATGATAATATGTACATGACAAACAAAATGTTTAAGGCATACATATTAGGAAGTATATATCAATAATGAAAATATTTAATAAATTAAAAATAACATAAAATCTGGTCAAAGGTGTAGGAGAATCTCGCTTCGGAAAACCCCCTCAGACACATGGAATATATCAATACCCAATGCGATTTTGTTCAACATAGCTGTGGCTCTTCCAACAGGCATAACCATCGACAGGTTGGTCCTGTATATTGGAATGTGAAACAATCTATGCTGACGATGTCTAGTGTAATTATCAGGAACATACAAACCAATGCTCTGCATAATTTCAGGATTATCGATCATACCGCTCAACAATCGATAAAAATGTGTAATCAAATACACATTCCTTCTAGTCTCTAGACTATTGTAGCCAAGCATACCCTGGAGAAACTCGGTTGGGTAGAAGCCAAGGATAATGCCCGTACTCTCTCATGTAGAGATATCTCAGAAACTTCTTTTGGACTTTCTCCACCATAAGAGAGTACTTGCCCTCATGTGGCCCCCAGATCATCGAGCCACTCTCGAGTCTACTCCGCACCAAGGAGTTGTAAAGAGTTCTGAGTACGCGGGTATTCTCGAAAACCCTGGCAGTACGCAGAACAAATCCTAACATTCTCAAAGCATTACCACTGATCGTCTCTATGTGATCGTGAAATGTTAGGTTGCTTACAAATCTAACACCTAGATCTTTAACATTTGATGTTCTTGTCAGATTTTGATCGTTCATTTTGTAGCGAAAAAATAGTTTTTTGGGCCCTAGTGAAGGATGTAATCGAACACTTGGAAACATTAAACAACAGTTTATTTCGTCTTCCCCATTCCCATATATTTGATATATCTGCCTGGAGAAGACGAAAATCGTCCAAAGTTGATACCTTTAAGAAAAGCTTTAAGTCATCCGCAAATAACAGAAAGCGCGAGTTTAAGATTACATTTTTTATATTATTAATAAAAATCGAAAACAACAATGGACCCAGGTTAGATCCTTGTGGGACACCCGAGAAGGTAAAGAAGCACTCTGACGCGAATAGGCCGTAGGAGACGTATTGGTTCCTATTTTGGAGGTAGCTCGACATTAATTTTAGCATACCATCCGAGAAACCAATCTCATACAACCTTTTCAATAAGACATCATGGTTGACTGTATCAAAGGCTTTGGCGAAGTCATTATATGAACAGTCTACCTGATGTCCCGCGTCCAGAGCTTCCGTGACGTAATTTGTGAAGACCATCAGATTTGTCTCAACCGAGCGGCCTTTCCTAAATCCATGTTGTTCATCAATTATAAATGGCTCTACTCGGGAAGCGACGGTTCTACTTATTCTACGGTTCTACCATCACGCGGCCAGTATTGTTAATCAGTAATACTGAAGGCATTTTATTGACCAATAATATTGATAGTGTGCGGAGGGCTTTAGGATGCGGCTCGAGATTTCAGCAACGCGCAACGGCAACTGCTTCGGATAAAAACTCAATCAAATCAAAGGCATCAACATCATTGTTTCCACTAATTCTTCTTTTTTTCCGGGTAGATATTTTACTAACAAATTCCACAGCCGCCTTTACCCTCCATAAAAATGTTGTAAATTGTTGATTTAGATATACCTGAAAAAAATTAAATAGTAAAGTAAAATATATTTATAGAAACTGATAAAGCGGGGGCAACTCATTTGTTAACGTAACCAAACATTTCGTTTTTCCTTTTCAAAAAACGTATACATTTTCAAAATAAATTTTCGGACATCACGATTGTAACATTCGTGAACTTGCATTTAAACAGAATCTGACTACTCACAAGTATTCATTATGGCGTCGTTAGTTTCAATTTCATCCGTTCTCCAGATAAGTTTGTAGAGCAGTATTTAAGGTTTTTGAAATAGGAATTCCACATCGTTTGTTATATAACATTTCACGGAAATAAACAGGTATTTCTCGCCATCACACATTAGAAAATGATATGAGAAGTAACTACATATTTGCCAAACATCCAAATACAAACCAAATCTCAGCGCACCCTTGATTCATTTCATCCAAATCCTGACCAAATTTCGTTAAATTTTTAATAAATTTTATTAAATTGTTAAATACTTCTAGTTATACTGAAATTTGTAGTCTTCCTAGGAGGGTTATCACCAAATAAGGTAATAACAGCTTTCATGTGAGTATGAACGTAGAAATTACATTATATTAAAGATAACATTCAATCATAGGACTCATTTGGTAGTCTCCCGGGACTAGTCTCGAACTCTCGATCATTAATATTACTACTAGAACAAACAAGTACACACTCATAGATGTAAGCTATTTAAGTGGGTGTATTCAAAACAGATTGTACCTATGCGATCAGAAATACGAGATAATGAACAATACATATATATTGAAACGGAATTCTGAAAATGAGCTAAAAACGATTATAATCAAATATAATAATTATATTGTCTGTCCTTACGTCCGTCTGTCTATCCTCGTAATTTTGTTCGAATTCTTGGCTAAAAAACTAAAGTGGCTAAAGACGGGGCTTGAACCACGGGCCACCAAACCCGAACCGGCCGTTTCACGTATGTTATGTAAAAAGAAGTTATAAATATTAGGTCCTTACATATGAAATTGGCGTTTAGTATGGGAGGAACATAAAGCCGGATTTTTTTTATTATAATATATTTATTTAATCAAAGTATGTACCATTGCTATCTATGCACTTTTGCCATCTCATAGGTAGTTCATCGATCCCTTTACTAAAAAAACCATTCGGACGGGAATCAATAAAATCTTTGAAGGCGGTTTGGACTGCCCCATCGGAGTTGAATTTTTTCCTTTGCAAGAAGTTATCCAAATTTCGAAAAAAATGGTAATCTGTTGGGGCAAGGTCCGGAGAATACGGTGGATGTCTTAGACATTCCAATTGAAGCTCCTCTAATTTGGTAGCCGTCTGTTGTGCAGTGTGTGGTCTAGCGTTATCATGAAGCAGCAGTGGCCTAGAGCGATTAACCAGCCTCGGTTGTTTAGCAGATAGCTTTTCCATCATGGTTTGCAGTTGCTGACAATAGACATCTGCCGTAATCGTCTGGCCAGATTTAAGAAAGCTGTAGTGAACGACACCAGCACTAGTCCACCAAACGCTCACAAGTAACTTTTTTGGAGTCAATTTTCGCTTGGGGCATGGTTTGGCTGGTTCGGCAGGGTTCAGCCATTGCGATGAGCGCTTCCGATTATCGTACAGGATCCACTTTTCATCACAGGTAATGATTCGATTTAAAATCCCTTCATTATTGTGCCGGTTGAGTAATGCAACGCAGCAGTCAACGCGCGTTTGTTGATTTGCTTCACTCAATTCGTGAGGTACCCACCTTTCAAGCTTTTTCACCTTACCAATTTGCTTCAAGTGGATTAAAACAGTTTTATCACTAACACCGCAGCCTGCAGCTAACTCGGATGTGGTTTGCGATGGATCCGCTTCCACAATAGCCTTCAATTCTTCATTACCAACTTTGGTCTCCGGCCGTCCACGGGGCTTGTTCTGCAGGTCGAAATTTCCAGAACGAAAACGTTGGAACCAAAAACGCACTGTGTTTTCTTTTGCGGCACCGTCGCCATACACACCATTAATCCTTCGAGCCGTTTCTGCAGCACTGGTGCCACGGTGGAACTCGTACTCGTAAATAACGCGATATTTCAAGTTTTTCATTTTGTAAACTGAGTGACGCAAAGAAAAAAACAATTGAGGAAAAAACAAATGAATTATAATTTTCAAAACACAAATACATGAGTAAATAGCTGTATAAATTTGGATTTGGAATTCCTAACCAAAGAGAAGATATTTGAGATCAAATTTGCCAGTACGGCAAAACGCCAATTTCATATGTAAGGACCTAATATGTACTAGGACTTAGCAAAGACTCGAATCAATGTTCCGTCATTTTTGACGGGTTGCAGCTAGTATGCAATGATTTCTAAAGAAGGCAATACTAGCGATCACAATGGAATTCTTGGTATTGGAACAATTGGTATCAACTCAAATTTCAAAACAAAGTTCTGTGAATTTTAAAACCAAATTTATCAATCAATAATTTTTCTGTATGTCTTTTCTAATTGATAAATAAATTTGGTAGAAATTCCACATTATCTACTTGTATCTAATTTAACATCCAAAATACTACTATGGAGATATAACTCATCACCGGTGGACAAAAATTTGCAAACGGTGTTGAGAGATGCCTACCCGAAGATCACAATCTTGTTAAGTCTTAATCCATTATATTAAATTATTGAAGTGCGTGGATTTTATATTGTTCGACAGTCTAGATTTAACAAATCAAAAATATGTCAAATTTATTTGACTACGTATAATTAATTTCATTGGTTGGCCGAATATTTAAAATTAATGATTCCGGCGAAATGTAATTTGATACAACAAAACAACTTTTTTGGGTAAAGCAATATTTTTGTAGATTTATATTTCATCGTTCCGTTTGACCGCCGGTTATGAAAATGTTGTATGTATGTTCCTTTTTTTGCTGGAAATGAATTTGGTTGTTTATTTCATTTAACGTATTTATGGAAGAACAGTTAATAATAAATTATTTTAAATTTATATAATTAAACCTAGAGGGCTACTGTTAGTGCGTTCGACTAATTGTTGTTTTCCCTTTCTATTTTTATTTTTTTAATTTATTTAATTCGATCATCCAACAGGGAGACACAATCGCTTGATAAGATGAAATACAAAAAAAATAGTTAAATGTTTCCCACAATTCAAGGATAACACAAATAGGACATAACCATAGATAAGTCAATTTGACGTTCGATCTGATAGTTGTTATATAATTATCGACAAATAAGTTTCGAACTATTATGTGTATCGCGTTGATTCCTCGTGTCAACTCAGTCACTGATGGAACATTGGAAGAAACGGCTGTGTCACGATGGTAAGTACTGCCATTTTTGAAATACGATGTACTTGTTAGCCTAATCGACTAATAAAAAGCCATTGCGTAGAAAAATATCAAAAGCCTTCAAGGGTTTAAATAGCGTAATTCATTCACTTTAAAATATTTATAAAATAATTAATATTAAGGATTATTATTTCGCAAAATAAAACATTCGTCAGTTCATAAATAAAATATTTTTATTTAAGTATGTTCAGCCATCAAGGTATTATATTTTCAAAAGATCCTTCATTGTCTTTAGGTACTTTCAGTTACCCTTGGCGTTATGTATTTTTCAAATCTGAGATTTATAAGAAAAAGCGTTAATTTTGTTTTGTTTAGAAATTGAGAATTCCTTTTCAACAATGTGTCAGGTACAGTATCACTTTCTCCTCGAAATGTTGTCCTCCCGCTACTTAAAATGTTAACGCGCTTGAAGTGAAGGGGAGCAGACAAGCGATGTTCCTTAGTCACTTATCTTAGTGACAAGAAGTTGAAATGTTTCTTTGCTTAATAACTTTTTCACTTCTCCGCGTTTTCATCTAAAACTACCTCGCTTCAAATTTACGTTCAGCTTCGAACATATTTTCTAGTCTTATTCTGTATACTATCAAGCGGAATAATCTCCAGGAAAGATAGCACAATTTTGTAAATCACTTTGTAATCAATTTGCTAATTTAAAGGCTCTTTACCTCGGGAACACCCTGTGTTTCGGAAAAGCTACACGAACCGTGTATTCAGAAACTAGACGTACTAATTCAGAAACTTCGCTAAATTAATGTTCCACTCTTCTTACACCACGCGGTGAAATCTCTATTTGAAAATGTTTTTATTTGTGTTGGAATTCATACATTCTTCTTAGTTTGATAGATTTTGTTTAACTTAGTCTAAATTTATTTCTCGCAGGAACGATTAGTTTTTAATATAATTAAATTCATTTCACATATTATCTTTTTAACAAAACATTTATTTACTTACGGTTATGACTTTTAATTAACTGTTAATATTATTATTGATGTATGTAAATATGTACATTTTTGCGTGAATTTTCCACATAAACAGCTACTTTAAAGCTTAATATCATTTCGATTTAATTTTTTTCTGAAACATTGGTAAACTATGAAAAATTCAGAACATATAGACATAAATACATATATTTCGGTTATTTTGAACTTACTCAACTTGAAAATATAAAAAATCTATATATCTTCAAGTTTGTGTCTTCTGGGGTATTACGCCGTGTTTTTACGACCTTTCCCGTCGGCTAGAAATGTCGTAAAAACACGGCCTAATACCCCAGAAGACACAAACCAGAAGATTCTGTGTGGTCGTGAAAACCTAAGAACATTCTTCGCTATTCTCAACTGTTAACACCAATACAGTGGAAATAAATATTTAACAAAAAGACTAATTAAAAGAATTAAATTTTTAAAATTTATTCGTAGATATCCAAGTGCCGATACCAATCATCGAAACAGTTGAATACCAACCGCACAACATAGGTACATCATCGGTACACATTTTACATTGTTTTAAATCACAGAAGCCACTTCTCGGTTTGGTGACTAATACTATTCGTGTCGAGCAGCGGGGAAGCGAGGTGAAATATGCGCCTGTGTAAATCATTCCTTCCGAGATCACTTTTGTATCGAGGAGATTTATCCGCGAGGTAAAAGTTTGACTCGCGCTTTGTGCGGCGCACAATAATTTATTTACACCTTGCATGTAGTCACTCCGTCTCACTCGGGTTGCGGCTGGGATAAACGCAAATCGGGTAATTTAGTGAGAGAGAAGTGAGCCTCGCGACGGGTGCTGCCATCCCTCTGTGCCCCGGGTGCGTACATTGTACATCCCCCGGCGCGGCGGCACACAACACGCAGCGGGGGTGCGAACACAACCTACATTCATCTTACTCGCCTCGCACGCAAATGCCCGCCGCAACTTCTCGGGCTCTCAGGTGAAATCAGCCAAGTCGTAATGAAAACAGAACACCAAGAATACATTAAATTTTTTGACGCAATATTGAATGTAAACAAAATAAAGTTATTTAACTGTAATTTCGGATATTTTGTACGCACCGTATGTATTACCGAGAAGCAAATCTCGACGATTCGTTGGATGCTTATCGAACGTCATACCGACGCTTATCCAACGTCAATAATCAGTCCGACCTCCACCTCCGCGTGTAAAGGTCGTCCACCTGATGACGTTGGATAAGCATCCAACGAAACGTCGAGATTCGCTTCTCGGTAATACATACGGTGCGTATAAAATATCCGAAATTACAGTTAAATACGTCTAACGACCGTAATAATAACCTTAACTCTAAAATAAAGTATTTCATATTTTTGATGTTTATAGCGATAACTTTGTGTTTGGACATAATTATTAATTTTAATTAATTAAACAACTTTGTATTAACCAGTAAACTAGTAACTCTACGTCAACCGGTTTCGATACCATTGTATCTTCATCAGGACAGACGCAAACTAACTATCCATTACTTATTCTAGCAAACAAATCAATTTTTGATTTGTTTTTAAAAAGTGATTTTCAAAAATTGATGATTTAAAAAAAGAAAACAATTTTTTTTCTTTTTTTAAATCATTTTCACGAAAATAACGCCGCGTGTTATTTATTCGTTATTTATTTCTGCAAAATATCTATCCGACGGATAGATACGCAATGCATAGTTACACAACGGACGGTTATGCCACTGATAGTTAACCAACGGCTAGTTACCCAAATTCTATTATATAGATTTGTTTATTTATTTAATGTTTATTTTTTTACTTTTTATATTCATTAAATAATTTTAATTACGTATAATAAAACTTCGCTTTTAAATGTAAATTATAAAAATCCAAGATAGCGTTAATGTATGGAATATCGTTGTAATCATTCTAGGGGGAAAAATTGTCCAGATTAGTATTTTTTTTTTAAATATTTCATCTTTATAATTGTTAAACTATCATTATACAATTATTTAAAAAATATTTGCGTTGTAAAAATGTATTTGAGGTCAGCACTTACTTATTATTTTAAATAATTTTTTGTTTTGTCTCAGCTCGTCCATCGAGCCCTCGGCGCAAGTCACGATTACAGTCTTAGGCTCTCAGCTTTATATTTAATTTCGTAATTTGTCTGCTCTAAAATTATTTGAATTTTGATTGATTGCAGTAATTCCTTATCCTCATTTTTTCCTTAAGGGCAGCAGCCAACAGTATCTTAAAAGCTTACAAAAACAATTAATTGTAGTTACGTAATGATGATATTAATATTGCTTATATTGAGGAATATAAGATTAAAGGAAACAATATAAAAAATATATATAATGTTTTGAATGCAGCCACCGAGGATTATAAATTATGAATGTACGAAATTCGATATTTTATCGGAAATATATCTCTATCTAGCCTTCTAAAATAATATTTACAAATCATTATTAAAAGCAAAGGCAGCAATATCCACTCCAACCAATTTACCCTCAATAATGTGTTACGTGACAAAATGGCCGCTTCATACCGAAGTGAGAGTTGATGCCGATTTAAACTGAAATATCTTAACAATGACAGCAATATCCAATTATGTAAATGGCAAAAGCAGCAACGTGCACTATTTGGTAATGCAGCAATATCCATATTTAAAAATTAATATTTATTTAAACAAGTATATAAAAGGAAAAAAAATGTGGCAATAGTTTTTAAAAATTTATTTCCAATAAGATGTAGGCTTCATATATTCCTGAGGAATTTCCTTGAGTAGTGACAGATTTTTTGTATTTATCTTAGAAACACCTCAGTCGAATATTGCTGCCTTTGATTTTATATCCCTCAATAAGAGATTAAACTAGTATTAATATATTAAGGAGATGGATATACTTAGTGGGTTTTTTAGAAGTTAAGAAAATGATACAAGCTGGGTGTGCTAACTAGCTAACTCATCATTACACTATAATCTTCTATCCTGGTACACCATGTGATGAACGCGACTTGATTAAATCAATATAAATAAAGTAATCTTTTAAAATAATTTACTGTAAAATAAAATACTAAGCGTATGATGGATAATTGAATTTCGGCGGTAGAGGGTTAGTCTAACGTTAGGCACGCCGGATGTGCGCGACGATATCCACGAATCAGAGGCGTTTTCTGCGGTCGGTCTAGGCGGCACGCAAGCCGCCGCGCCGGGACCAATAGAAATACGTATGGTGAAATTCAAGCTGAGAAAAAACGTGCTCCGAAGAAATGATGAGTCAGGTTATTCGGTGGTGTTATTTTGGTTCTACAAGAGGCGGAGGATGCCTATGCTGGGGTTCAATTGCCAACATACCAGATCACGGGAGGTCACGCTGGACCTACCATCGACATTCTAGACTTCGAGACACCAGATTACGGGACTAAGGGATACAAAAATGTAACAAAGACGCTGCCAGAAAGAAGTAAAAATCGAAAGGAAGACAAACTGAGATCGATTGTCGCCGCTTCTGACCATCAGAACAGATAAGAAAATATTCAATTTATTATATTTTACCGTTCCGTTATTGTAATATATTTGTATTGATAAGGTTCTCTATATATCGAATAAATTCCGGGTGTTACTTGTTAGATAATTTTGTGTACTCGTATGCGTGCGTTTGGATATTAAAATATTATTCAATTAATATATTAGGACGTCACACAGAGACGAAATTATATTTTTATGGGAAAGTAGGTATAGAAGTCTTTGGGTGTACATAGGGCTTACGACCTATCGTACGGCTGACGCTTTACGTAATATAACGTTCGCCATTTCCACCCATGATATAATACCATGTCTACAGTAGACATTTCGTCTCTGTGAGACATCTATAATATAATGTAATGTAACGTTCGCCATTTCCACCCATGATAGAATACCATGTCTACAGTAGACATTTCGTCTCTGTGAGACATCTATAATATAATGATTGATTAACGATGTCCCTGTGACAAAAATCCTGTACTGTTCTGAAAAATTTGGACAAACTCAAAATATTATGTATAATAACGGAATGACCATCATATAAAAGTATTATAATCTGCAGGCTTTATACATTTATACTAACTTATATTATGCTATTCGACAAATATAATTCGGTCGGAGCTTTTTATCAAATTAGGTAATTACACGGTTTTAATTTGTATTGCGTAATTTATAACCATGCATTTCCGAAATGAATTTTCGGGGTTTCAAGACGGAATTGACTGAAGTAAAAGTAATCAGATATCTCAGAAGGCATCCACCGCAGTATTGGAAGGACTATGTTTTTGCATATATTTACAGGAAGGAAATTTACCAGGAGACTTTGTAGCAGGCTTCAACCATCCAGAACAGCTAAGAACTTTTATATTTTTATTATATATGTGTGTTGGAGGAATTCACATCGAGAATTGTGTAATAAATATTGTTTGGTTAATTATAGATTGAAGTTCACAACAGAACGTTCCCTCATACAAACATATTGAAGTATGCGACATTTCGTACTAACCAATAGTATAGGTACTATGGGGAAGGCCTATAAGATCCCCATATCGTTCGCACTCTGAGGCTGCAAACAGTGCGTCTAGGGTATATATCGGATTTGTACTTACTTTTGGAAGCTCCTCTGGCTCAGGACTGGAGGGCCGTCGCGAGGTAGCTAACTTCTACGGAATGAAGCACTTTGTGTCATATGTACAATTTACAAGGAGTTTATTCAAGATAGTTACAAAGGTAAGTTGGATGATGCTAATATATGGTTAGTTAAAGAGTTTGCTGTAAACGCGGACTCGATTGAGGTTAGTATATATCTGTACGCGCGAGTCTAAACGTCGATCGTGTAACAATTCGAGAAGTCGCGACGCGTTACACGGGTCTACGATGTTGGCGGTCGAGCAGGCGGAACAGGAGTGGCGGTATTGCCGCCCGCCGCCTGTAGGTCCGTTGGTCCCCCTGAATGCCAGATGCCGCTCGTGTGGTGGAATCCGCCACAGTACTTTCCGAATGTAATTTAGATCACGAATTTTTCCTTTTATACCAAATCTAGATAGATTCACATTTTTAAACTATATTGCTTAATGCATAATCGGGCGTTCTCTTAAATATTTGTCTATATGAGTCTAAGGAAAGGAGATTCGAGAGTCCATTTTTGCTGGGCCGATAGGATTCGGGACATACAAGAATCTAAGGATGAGGATATGCACTATTCCGGATAGAGGGCCGCCGATTCGCTTTTCAAGAGACCTCTGCTCCTCGGCATACTGGAAACGGCACTGTAAAAAGGCAACCTTGAAGGTCAAGCAAGGAGTACCGGGTGGAATATTCAGTTAAATCTTAAGGTGGAAGAAACTCATTCTTGGGTTCTGTGGACTTGGTAAAGTCAGACGCTGGTTTTGCTGTAGAAGAGAGTATTTTTTAGAGTACAGTTTTAGTAAGAGAGTATATCAGGCGGTCATACCTAAATTCGGCCACACCTAATATATGGTTCAGCAGACGTGTTTAGTTCAGGATGTATACTAACACTATTTTATCATTCATCATCATTTTGCTGTACAAAATAACCTTGCGGGGTCTCCTTCAGGCAATATATGCACGTCAGGAATTTCACCATTGGTTTCAATCACCACAAAGGACTGCTTTTACATCAATTTTACTCAAGGATACTTCTTATCAACATAATATCAGGACGGCAGTGCCGCTCTAAATCCGCCTGATGCGCCCCTGGAGGAATGGGAACACCGATTCTTATATGGAAATTATTTTATTATTTCCAGTCGAATGTTTGCTTCCACATGCATGGCACCGCGCCTCATATGCATCGATTAGCAAATAACTTTAAATTCGAAAATGATTCTTTTTTACACCGTTTTTGTTTCCACTGTTGACTGTTGCTGTGCGTGATATGGAATATATAAAATATTTTCTGGTGTGAATTATTATTTTTAAACAAATTGAATCATTCGCGTTTAAGATATCAATAATTGTTAAATAATTATAAAGAAATGTGATTTACATTAGACTCCTTAGCTAAATCGATGACTGTGATAAAGCAGTTGGATTCATCCAGAGTAACCAACAGTTGAATCTAACTTTTTTTTACATTAACGCCTTACCATAACCACCTAACCTAACCTAACCTAACCTAACCTAACCACAATACAAGGAACAGTACTTCAGATACATCATCTTACCATCTTTTCTTTTATCCTGGGACATATATGTACATGTAAAGTTATCAAAACCTGATGTATTATGAGATGTAGAAAATAAATTTACTGTCAAGATTGTCTAGCGGCAAAATCCATTTCTTCCGACAAAAAATTATTGTTCGAGGTCTGAGTAAATTGCTTTTCCCGTTAAGGATGTGCTACAGAATCAGTTGATGGTCTGATTTTTTTTGCATCCTACGTAATATTGTTCATCTCTATAGTAAAATGTCAAAACATTGAATAAAAACTTTTTTTATTTTGATTACCCATGTCAAAAATTACGCGAAGTGCGCACGCGCAAACGAGATTTTCAGTAAACTAACTATAATCCAAGTTGATACAACCGGCCCTTAGTTCTCACAACCGCGTTGTGAGTATGTTAAAACATTTAATGTTAGTTACCTTGATTACCCTGGTAGATAAAATAATATTTTTTTCGCTCTTGGGATTTTTTCTAAACTTTATGAATTCAACTCAGTATCCAGTGGATTTAGATTCAATGAAGTACTTGGATTTTCGGAGGAGGGATTGTTTTTGTTTTGCGTAGGTCCTAAATTTAAAATAATGCAAATTTTGGAGGGTTGTTTTCGGTAAGGTGAGAACAAGGTGAGGTAAATGGTGTATTAATTTTGCGCAGAATCCTAAAGAGTGGTTGCAAAATGATAAAATTTGGTGCGATCATTCAAACCGTGTTCGACGTTGTACAAATAATAGGCAGACAGGTATATACTGAGTTTTATACATGAGGGGATTAGAAAACAAAGCGTCACTACACATGTACTTATGATGATAACACGGTTATTAGAATATGGTTATCTTTTAAAGAGTGTCCCTTTTAAAATTGATAACTGATTTTGAAAGCATGTTTTATTTTTGAGCAGCATTTTATCAAAAGGATGTCTTCATCTTTTTTGGATTAGCTGATTCATTTCTGCAAGTAAATTGCTAGTAGTTAAAACTAACTTTGTTCTATTGAATGTATAAATAAATAGGCATATTTTTAAATATATTAATAATATTTTATATTATAAATATATTAATAAACTCACTGTCCGCTGGGTACCCATACGTTGTTGTAGGAGTATATCTCGTCCCAAGATCATACTTCACCCTCCCCGCGACCACCATATTCTCATACGAGATTTATATCATCCTCTCTCTTGTGTAATAATCCTTGTACGGCAGATTGCACAAAATAAATTTTAAAGTATGGTATTATGAGAAAACATATGAGGTAGAAGTTATGATACGGTTTTTTACAATGATTTTATAATTAATATGCCTTAGTATATCATAAATATTTATCATTACAGACATATTTCTGTTTGTTTAAATTTTTTATTCTTTCTTTCTATGTAATTAATATACCTAAGTATATCATAAATGTTTATCATTACTGACATATTTCTGTTTGTTAAAATTTTTTTATTCTTTCTTTCTATATAAGTAATATGCCTTAGTATATCATAAATATTTATCATTACTGACATTTATCTAAATGTGGAGACCTGTAATTGGCCATCTATATTGTATCAATGTTTTCTATGCTTTTTTTTGCGCTGTTGGTCTTCCATAAACATTAAATAAATAAATAAATAAATAAATAAATAAATGTGTCGTCTTGTTTGGAAGGTTGATGATCGCGTTGCAATAAACTGATTTATCCAATGGTATAAGTAGTATAACATGAACATCGAGCCGCTTTTTGATATTGCACGGCCATGCAATCATTTTCTATCTTCACTTCGGCTGTTTTTTATCTTTCCGTAAATGATGAGTTACGAGTATATCATATATCTCGTTGCGGAAAATATGTTCGCAGTGTGCAGCTTTCCTTCGTTTGAAATACATGAATTGCTCCATTTATTATTTTTATGTGTGTTATTGAAAATGTTAAATTACGGCTTGTCTATATATGTCTATATCACAGTCTGGACTAGATCCTTCAGGCATTTTAGGAGTTACTCTTTCATCCATAAATATCTGGGAGGTTCTGTAATGTCTAGGAGTCTTAGACAGTTCTTTTTAAGCTTTATTCCTTTAGCAAATACGTTATTATTCATTTCTTAAAGTTAATCTTCAACTTGTCTGGATGCGTGATATCGTGTGTCAAAGCTAAGTCAAGCCTAAAAACTATGACGTTTTTAAGTTTTCGTATATTTAGCTGTAAATATTTTTATTTCTTTAAGAAATAATAATTATATAACATGTTCATTAATTAATTTGACAGTTACTTTGTGATGTAACATTTTGTTGAAAATATATTTATTTATTTATTTAATATTACAATTCATTACATTTTTTTCACGTCTAGTCTATTAAAGTTATAAATAATACATAAATTTTCTCGCTCTACCTCTCCAAAAATAAACTAAACCTTGTGCTTGTTGAGGAAAAATACTATTTGACTTACTTTGTATAATACGCACACCATTATTACAAAATATTATTGTTTCACTACTTATTTCGGGAAGAACAAAACTTCCGGAAACTGGTAGTGAAACAATAATAATTCTTAGTAATTGTGTGCGCGTAATACAAATTGTGTTAATTAATTTAAATATATAATATTAAATTATTTATATGTTGTACGTCTCTCTTAATCAATGTGCTCATAACTGGGCTTTGTTATCCTTGAATCTGCTTCTTCAGCGCGAATTTATTGTCTCTAATCCTTGCGGTTCTGGGCCTTGTATAATTCGAGTAGTGATCATAATATGATATAGGTATTTATGCATCATGTTGGAGATTAACACTCGCCCTCCGTTTTTATATGTTATCTGCGAACACCGATTTCTCCAAGCCGTTCTTTTCTAGCAAGGTCTATACCCATATATGTACATCCTTGGATTCCTGCAAATTAGGGTCCTGGAAGAAGGAGGCCGACGCAGCTGAAGAATTTAAAAATCTATCCAGATTATATAGAGCTTCTCCGGGCAGGAAACGTTAAGAAAGTGGTGATAAAAAAAAATACATTTCTCTGGGACGCCTATTAGAAATATCAAATTATTTTAAAATTTAAATAATAAAACTAAATATAATAATTAATCTATTCATTAGATTACACAATGGTATCAGAAAAAAAGCAACCAGAAAAAAGGGCTTCCACGAAAGACGTGGAAAGATCATGTGAAACACGTGGAAATATACAATTTACCTAGGCCCTAAACTATACAAAACATTGCTGGAAAATGTTTCAAAATTGAAAGATGTAAAATCAATGATTGAAATTTAGATAAGGAGATGGATCGATCATTTATTGAGACACTTATCCAAATAAAGTGACAATCTAAATGTCAAACCAGGTAACATATTGTATTTGGGTAATCATGATTTCACGTTAACACTGTTATTTGTGACCTGATGTAGACGATGATTGATCTTTTCTTTGACCAATAAATACATATAAGGTACTTGCATGTAATTAAATCAAAATTGTTAGTTTAGCCTTTCTCAACACAAAATTTTCTAGTGAGACAGGCAATCTAAAATGTATTTTATGTAACGCAATGAAATAAAATAAAAAATAAAATAAATCATTAACTAAGTATTGGAAGACGGACCTGTTAAATTTATCAACAAGAAGAACATGCTTGAGAAGATGTATAAAAATAGGTGAGACAAGAGCGAGTTAGTTAGAAAGTCAGTAATAAATATTGATTAAATAAACATGAACCACATTTCCTAGTATGCTATCGCATATAAAAATAATATGAAATTTTGATCTTTTGCGGCGGAATATCTCACTTGTTACCCAGGGTTTAGTTTTATAAAGTGGTTACTGCATACATTTAATCAAACAAATCTGTCGAAATGCGGTTAAGCCAAAGGTGATAACTCAGTCGTAAAACATTTTAGAATTCCTCCATAGGCAGCGAA
Source organism: Agrypnia vestita (assembly GCA_016648135.1). Lineage (NCBI taxonomy): Eukaryota > Metazoa > Arthropoda > Insecta > Trichoptera > Phryganeidae > Agrypnia > Agrypnia vestita. The sequence goes on along the minus strand of JADDOH010008645.1, from coordinate 33,720 downwards.
TGCAGGTGAAGTACGACAGGGAAGAGTAATGGAGGAAGATTTAGAATTGCGCTGCCGAGCCCTGTGTGTGGGCTCATCCAATTTCTGATTCCCGGTGATGGATAGCTCGGAATCGGGGGAGCGCAATTTTCCCGGCGAATCGGGAACATTCTACTTTTCCCGATTGTGACTTGACACCAAATAGCTGTATGTAATTTCACATTTCGAATATTATTCGAAATCTAATATGCCAATATATAATTATGGGCTAAATCCAAGATAATGGTCCCATTGCATATACAACGAAAATGAGTATTTCACTATATTATTGAATATGCTAATAACAAAATGAAAGATAATTTATGTTTAAATAGTAAGTATTAAATAAGATATTACATTTTAAAGTTCCGAAAAATGCACTGCATATTTTGACATTTCATAGGCAATATATGAGGTTAGGTTAGGTTATTAGGTTTGGTTAGGTTTTATTAGGTTTGGTTAGGTTAGGTTATTAGGTTTGGTTTGTTTAATTTAGATTACGATTATTTTAGTTAGATTAAATTAACAGGACGTTAAATTATATAGTGAAATACTTATTTTCATTGTATGAACAACGGGACCATCATCTTGGATTATTCCTAATTATGATATTTGGCTGCAAGTCTATAAGCTATCGTTTAACACTTGTCATCTTTATTCGGGTCCAAATTGGGGTCCAAAAGTCGCGGCGTTCCGGAGTTGACTTAGCGCGTCAATTCGTAAGGCGCGGGGTGCGGCTGATGAAATCTAAAAAAATCCTACATTTGTTCTTAATCTATTGGCAATCACTAATTGCTTGCCTGCGTTATACATTTTTTGAATTATACAAAGAATACGATACGATAAGTCATTCAATTATAATATTCAATAATGTGTTGTAAATACAATAATCAATATCATTATTAAGTATAAAATTATTTACTTCTTCAAATGTAGCAAATTTATTTTGTGGTAACATAATTATAATTAATATAAGTTAACTTTGTTTAAACCACTTATTTATTGAAAAAAATCAACATGTTTCAAATGTTTACTTACTAGTATTTGAAACATGTTGATTTTTTTCAATAAATAAGTGGTTTAAACAAAGTTAATTTATATTAATTATAAAATTATTTAGATTTTGATCTGGATATAAGTCATGATATTTGATTTGGCAGCATGATTACACAACATGCATCTAAAACGTCATCATGAACCATAAAATATCTAACCTTTTTTTTTTTTTAATTTGTCATACAGAAAACATTTAAAAAAAATAGAGATGCGTACGTACACGAAATGCATTTAAAAAATTATTTCGTTTTAACTTCTGTCGGGGAAATTTAAATTCAGCCATCTGACGAATGGAAAATAAATGGTCAATAGACTGACAGGTGTACGGCAAATTGCTGGCCCACAGTTACTCGCCCACGATTGCTCACCACACAAGATGTTTTAGTTATTTTTTATATGAATATAGATACTATAGATAAGGAAACACGTTTATTGAAAAACATACATATTATTCACAAACAATAGTCGTCAAATAAAAGTATTTACGAAGATTAGGTTAGGTTATGTTATCTGGTGGCGAGCAATTGTAGGAGAGCAACTTTCTTGACGAGCAATTGCGTGGTGAGCAATTTTGTTTGAGTAACTTTTCTGGCGAGCAATTGTGGTCGAGCAGCTGTCGGCGAGAAATTTTTCAGTAATCGGACTGAAATTAGACGAACAACAATCTTGAAGTGAGACGGCGAAGTTCCGAGACTCACTTGAGATGTAGAAAAGCCGTAAGATGCCTTCAAAGAATCTCATGGGAGCATAATCTCCTTATCAGGGATTGTCTCGAGTCAGAAAATTTATAAAAATCTCTTTCGTGGACAAAGACAATCAAAATTAGAAGTACCTCTACCAAATTCGCATTGCTAATGCCGCAAAATATCCTCAAACATGGTGCTGCTCACACGAGACCGCAATTTCAGCATTACATGGAAACGTGAATATACACGCACCTAAAACGTTGGCCACGGTGAGTGCAAAAACTGATAAAACTTATTTACTTCCACCAATTGTTGATATTCTTGTAACCCATCTATTTGTCTATGATATATCTAAACGGACGCGGAATGCGACATCTGTGTACGACAGAAATTCCGTGGAATAGGTACCTACCGTACGCCGCGCCGCGGCCGCACTGATTTGTAAATTTTGCTATCGAATAAAACATTTCGACTGCCCCAACGAATGAGGCAGTAACTCACATAAATCGATTTTTCAGGGGGACACTTTTAAGTTTCGAACTGGATTTCTAATTCTATTTTGAATTAGCTGTCCTTACCCGGCATTGCACGGGTTGAGGATGAAGTTTAAAATAAATATGTGAGGGTATAGATTTGCATCGAAAATATATAAACGGAGGGGAAGGGATAAAATAATAGGGGGGAAATGTCGCATATGTTACCCGCCGAGTCCTAACGAATAAGTTTTCAAATTTTGAGGTCCGATCGGCCGAAAGGTACATATTTACCAAGAAAATATATCAGGGGAGGGGAAGGGTTAAAAGAATAGGGGGGAAATGTCGCATATATTACCCGCCGAGTCCTAAAGAATAAGTTTCCAAATTTTGAGTCCGATCGGTCAAACGGCACAGACTTGCATCGAAAATATGTCAGGGGAAAGGGAAGGCGTATGAGAATAGGGGGGGAATGTTGCCTATGTTACCCGCCGGGTCCCATAGCATAGGTATGCAAAATTTGAATCGAATCGGAAAAACGGTGTGGATTTGTATAGAGAACAGACAGACAGACAGACAGACAGATAGACATTGAGTTTTATAGGTATAGATCTTCTCAAAATTTTTTTGTGTGTGTAGGTAATATTTAAGTCGATCTTTCTAGTAATTGAGATATTTTATTATAATTTACATTCCTACCTATTTCGTTATTACACGGAAGAAAAATGGTTAACTGATTTACTAGTTTTGTAAAATTCATATTTTTATCTGTTAAATATTGCATTTGAGATACTGCTGTCTTCGCTGTAGGTAGGCAATCATGGCCTAAACTCCTAAATTTCTAAAATATTGAGTTACTGCCTCGTTCGTTGGGGCGATTTATGAAAAGTGTTTCAAAGAAAACAAGGTAAAATGTCATATATCAATAACTTTGAAAAGTATTTTACCGACAAATCACCGAAAACAAGCCAGACTCACATCCCACGATTCAGTTACATATCCTGTGTTTGGCAGATGGATTAAATAAACCGAAACGTCCTTTCTTGAACTTGTTTTAACTGTTTTGTATAAAGTTGCTAAAATAATTCTTATATAATATGAAACATTTACATTCATTAATGTTTTATCAAACGCTGATGATATGAACATTTTTATGCCAGTTAAATCCGAAACCGACTGCCAAAAAATGCAAGAGAATCTCGGGAGACTGTCAGGTTACTGTGAAGCGAATAAGCTAATACTAAATGTCACTAAATGTTATGAAATTTCCTACACCCGCTAAATAAATCGTATTATAATATGTGAATATACTATTGATAATGATTATGATCAGGGATGTGGACGAGATACGGGACCTCGGATTGTTGCTAGACTCTAAAATGAATTTCAACCGGCACATTGATGCGATTTTCGGTAAAGCATTCAAAATGTCCGGCTTCATATTGCGTCTTGGCAAACCATTCAGGCAAATAAGTACATACATAACCTATATTCGACCTCACCTTAAATTTTGTTCGACGATATGGTCACCCACATATAAATTTAACATTAATAGAATCGAAAACATTCAAAAACATCTCTTAAGCGTAATAACTACAAATTTAATTTGAATTTTAACTATTTGGACTCAATAAAATTTCATAAATTGGACACTCTAGAAAACATGCGAATATTGTCAGATCAATCCTTTCATTTCCAAATAATTCATAACCTTATTGATTCTCCTGAAATCACTAGCTTGCTATCTTTCCACGTCCCATTCCGACCTACCAGACAGAAGTTTTCTTCAACTTATCATACCAACAATAGGAAATCCTGTCCCATTCAACACATATGCTCAGATTTTAATAACCTTTTCAATTCAATAGATATTTTTAATACTAAATATGAAGAGTATCGTCATATGGTGAGGCAGATACTAGAAACTCGTCCCCCTCCCTGACTACGTATATTATATACATTACGAACCCTTTTGTGTCTATGTTAAAGTTAAAAAGCAATCGGTTAAATGAAACTGTAAAGTTGTTTTATCTGCCATTGTCAAATTGACTTATCTATGGTTATGTCCTATCTGTGTTATCCTTTATTTGTGGGAGACATTTAACTTTTTTTTGTATTTTGTTTTACCAAACAATTGTGTCTTCCTGTTGGATGACCGAATAAAAAAAAGTAAATAAATAAAAAAAAAATAAAAAAATTATATGTAGTATTTACTGGTATAATAATTTTAGAGGGTGGGCGGTATAATGGATCTTTTCGAGAATAATAATTATCCTCGATATACTTGAGTGTCCTGATTTCAAAACACAATGGAATTGACTTTTGATTGAAATTGAAGTTTCGAATATTTCTTCGTACATTTTGACATATGATAAACTTTATCTAAGAATAAATTGCAATCCATAAACAAGAAAAAATATTGAGAAAAAAATATATTACCAAAATACCTAAAAATTTTTACATTCAGTATTTATTGTATTTCTATTATTTATGATTCGGGTAAACACTTGATATTATCTATAAATAAAATTATCTTTAACTAAATCCTCTCTATGATTTACGCTTTGTCCTCAGATAAAGCTTTTCAAGTGTCAAAATGTATGATGAAATTACGGAAGCTTTTAAGAAAAATAACTAGGTACCTACTTTTAATATTTCGTTTTGTTTTAAAATCGAAACACAACTATACCATGGATACTTAATCTCAGAAGAATTGGTTATACCGCCCGGTATATACAACCTAACCATATTTATTAAATATAAAAAATGAACATAGATAAGCAGATGAGTCAAAATTTAATTTTGATTTTTCTTTTTTTAATTAAAAAGGGGAATTGATGAAACCCATACATATATTTACCTGTGATACACATACAGAATTACATTTGTGTACGACGGCACATTCGTGAAATATCATACGCCGCACTGACATGTAAATCTGCTATCGAATAAAACAGTTGTGAAAATATTAAATAATTACTTACGTATTAAATAAAACAAACACAAAATACCAATATTTTGATTTTAGTTGCTATTAGTTTTAAATGTTTATACCAGGCAAGACTACTTATTAACATAACAAAACATATACGTAGGTATGTTCGAATAACATCTCTGCTGAATAATGTTTCAATTTGGCAAATAATTTAGTATCGAAGTTTCCAGACACCCCGGTCCGCGAAGACATAAGCGAAATAAGGTCTATAAAAACTTATTTAATATTCGCAGCAGAAACACTTCGGGGTTTCAAATGTCTTAATATTTAATGGCTTTATCTTTATTTTGCATTGTAATAATGAAAAAACTTTATTCGTTTACATTTAGAGAACAGCCACAAGAAGGCAAACGCACGCGCAATGATGCAAAGATCAATATATTTATGATCTTTGTGTTTATTTTGTAGAACTCCATGTTTATTTTTAATGAAATTTAAAATAAATTTAATTTTGATAAATATTATTATTAAGTTCTGCAGGTTTAGTGTTATTTTAAATGTGACAGCCGTTTCGGCTTGTAAGGCCATTATCAAACAGTCCGTAGTAGTTTGATAATGGCCTTATACACCGAAACGGCTATCACATTTAAAATAACACAAACCTGCAGAACTTAATAATATTTTTTTAAATTTAATTTATTTTAAATTTCATTAAAAATAAAAATCAATACATGCATTTCGAAAAAAAATCAACTAAGGTCAAATTTGCATTACAATAATTAATGATGTTATTATAATCATTTTTCTGGTATTACCTTGAAACCTATGTACACACATAGGTTTCAAAGTAATACCGCTGAACTCATGGGTTTGTAGAAGTTTTAGTTTTTCATTTCTTAAAGTTGATTAAGGTAATAGAAAATAAAACTCTAAAAATGACGTAAATCATTTGGAAATTAAATATACTCGTAGATTAATAAATAAATCAACAAACCATATTTTTCGTTTACCATCAATTGGGAGATAACACCGTCCTGGAATGTTTGAAATTGCATTTTATTGTTGCATTTTAAAATTCAATGTTTTTGATTAAATTTCCACATACTCGCTTGGAAAAAAAACGGTGTTTGGCTACGCGCCTCGGCGTCGCAACAATCCCTCGTTTCGTGTAACCGTTACGCAGCTATACCTAGAATTTCACGTGAGATCCTTTGTGTGCAGTGAAAATGTGTAAAATAGTACATGGTAGGCATTTTCATGCAGTTTTCTATCAGCACTTCTCATAAATCCATGCTGCGCGCATCGTGTGTACGGTAAAATCGTTTTAACTGTTTTTAAAATGACTAAGTTACAGCGCTGATAGTATTATCAATGAAAAATTCATCAAGATGCAACTTCTCTGGTTGAAAATCGGGCCCAACGCGATACGAGCCTGTGAGAGGATTTGGATATGAAGATGAGAGCGCAGGAAACGGCAAAAGGAAATGGAAGATATTGCCGTTGGTATGGAAAGTGCATCGTCTGGACCAGGCATCGCCGATTATAGTATCATTTGTGGGGAATATAAGTAAAGGCAGCAACATCCAAAAAAAATTGAATACAGTCATCGAGGATAACTAATTTAAAACGTATGGAATTTGATTTTTTATAGAAAACATTTTGGAAGGGATAGATAACAAAATCTAGCACTTAGTAGGTACATTTTAAATTAGTAATCTATATTTTAATTTTCATTAAATTGAAATTTGTAATGCACATCCTCTTGAAACTGCTGTTTGATAAATTTAACTCATTGCACGTGCATAACAAAATTCAATTTAATGTAAATAAAAAAATCTTGTTGCGCCACAAAGTATCTGCCATATCAATTGATAATATTGTTTGTTATTTCATGAAGGCAAAAAAAAAAACTTAAACAAAAAATTACTAAGCAAATTTACGAAACAGTTAGAAAAATACATTTAGAAAAATCAAATCAACGAAAAAATATACCACGAACCTCCACTCTATCCGTGAGTGGTGCGTTATCCAGTTTCACTATAGCAACCTAGTACATTGACGTCAATTTTTCGACCTTATATGCAGTCTTAGAATGTTTTAACGTTTTCACAGCCACTCAGCCACTTCTTTCACTCACTTCTTGTTTGTGTCTTCTGGGTTATTTTGCCGTGTTTTTACGACCTTTCTTGCCAACGTTCGGATCCCATTACAGGGTCTATTATCAGGGCCGATGTGTAATTGTGAGTGTTGTGTTGTGTTTCACAATACCGTGTCAAAGCAGGGTGAGAACGTTGTCAGTGTTGTGTTAACTAATGGCTAGCAATACCGTGTTGAAGCTTGGTGTTTATGTGTTACGTGGCAATACCGTGTTGGAGTCATATGTTGTGTGTATGTTTCATCTATTATCTGATCGCTATTTCCGCGGAATCCGCGACGAGATTGACTTGAAGCGCCGAATACCATGATGATTTTAATTTGAGACCAACATCTCAATTAATTTTTATCGGGTGTTTGTCGATTTCGAGTGCTTCCTTGATAAGACGCGTATGATTTAGTCCTAGGATTTTCAAGGATTTTCGGTTCGAATGCAAAATGATGGCCGGTGTCCATAAAATACTTAGCCAGTGCTGATTTACCTGCATGAACGAGTTTTCAAGCCCGTTTGTGCTCGTCAACCCGTTTGGAAATCGTACACGCAGTTTGTCCCTTGTTATACTTTATCGCAGGTTTGACAGTCGAGTCTATACATAGCGTCTGTTTCCAAGCAATCTCAATAGATCTTTAATTTTTGAGTTGGTTTAAAAACTGTCTTGATGTCTCTTTTCTTGAGAGCTCTGGCAATTCTGTCCGTAAAGCTCTGAAAAAACAGTAGAAAAGCGATGCTTTTGTACTCAGTCTCTGTACGTTTTTCGGGGTAATCAGATTTTGCTTTTATGATGCACTGTATTTGTCGCTTCTGGTAGCCATTGTCTTCCAGTGCGTCGCTGAGTGTTATCATCTCTTCCTGTAGACATTCGTCTTGGCATATTCATTTAGCCCTCGAGGCCAAAGTATAGATAAGACCTCTTTTCTGAGCTGCATGGTGGTGGGACTTTTGCATATGAACCGTTATCTACACACAAAAAAAAAAACAATTTCAATACAGTGAATTTTTGTGTATTAAAAGTATAGTATAGTGTAAAAGTAGGCCTCTTATTTTATGTTTCAAAAGTTTTAATACTTAGACGTAATCACTTGAGAAGAAATTAACTGATGTAAGAAGTTACCTTATATAAGTTTTGTAATTTTGTTTTAGAATTTCTACGTATTAATGCTTAAAAACTCTAGAATTGCTGTGTGCTTAGTACATATTAGAAACAAAAATGTATAACTGAAGTCAGGCAAAATATTAACTAGGAGTATTTCTATAGCTTCATCTATATTCAGCTATAAATTCATCTCCGTGTAATAAAGTACCTATTTAGATCCGAGAACAAAATCCAGCACGACGCGTGACAGCTCTTCAGCGCGAGTATCGAGGACGCATAATTCATTAGCGTCACGCGTGCCGGGTTATTGTTTCCTTCGCCGAATAAATCAGCCACTCGGGGCACAGCTCGACAGATTCACCTCATTGTCGAGGAAGGCTTCGCATAAAAATAATACAATGTGGACTTGAAATATTTGGAACACCTCGCCGTAAGAGGCCGCCTTTGTCCGATACAAAGGTCCCGGCCGCGCTGTGTTTGTACTGGGGCGCACAATGGCGACGGGCCGGCGCTCTAAGTGGAGAATCTTGCTCACGCGAGCAGCGCCCTCTGTGGGGAACGAATCTCAAATGGCGGGATGTTCTAATGTAACTTGGAGCGGAGCTCGGCTTTTCAGCGAGAATTAAAAGAAAATGAATAAAGTTTGGTAATTCCAAATTTTCCAAGAGGTGATTCGAAAACTCTGGAAAATCACCATTATTTGAACATCTTTTACCTGTTTTTGGATTTAAAATGTTTGGAAAAACATTTAAAAAATAGAACTTTGTAACAAAAATTAATTTTATTTATTTAATTTCTTATACGGTACGAAGTATCTACCATTAATTAAAATTATGCAAAGAAGTGAAAAATTATCAAATAAAAGAAAATAAGTACAGTGCTAATGTAAAAACAATAATTACTTACTAATAGTAGAAAAGAGAAATTCAACGTTCATCAACTATTTCAAGAAAAAACTTTTCATTTCATATTATGTATTACTTAATTATTATGATTATTTTTTAATTTTACATATTTTCTATTGTTATAGATCGTGCCAAGCCTTGTACAGCTTGTCGGCACGTTTTTTTCCATTTTTTTTTGCATAAGTACATTGCATATTGAGTTATAGGTATAATTTACGCAGGATAAAATATAAACAGGGTTATTTGTAAAACATTAGTAACCTCGCAGGACTATATTCCTGTCCTGATTATGAGTCGAAAATGTTCAAGCTATTATGACCTAATATCAATAGTTTAGGAGATATGCGACATCAAAGTTTGCTATTAAAGAGAATAAATTTTTCATATTCGATATAAGTTACTGTAATGATAGTCCAACGTTTTAGAAAAAAGAAGTCAGAAATATTGAAAAAAAGTGCAAACTTTGATGTCGCATATCTCCTTAACTATTGATATTAGATCATAATAGCTTGAACATTTTCGACTTATAATCAAGACAGGAATAAAGCCCTGCGAGGTTATTAATGTTTTACAAATAACCCTGTATAAAAGATAATAATATTATATGAACATGACAAAACTTAAAAATAAACTTAAAAACAATGGAAATAATAAAAAAAAAACATGAACATCAATATGAATCACTGAGATCAAGATACGTAATGGATTGGGGGGGGGGGGGGATTGGGGATGGGGGGAAGAGAAAGATAAATAATGGAACAGATCAAAATAAAAAAGCATTTAAGCCAATTATATGAGGCACTGAGATTTGTCTAAATATCCAGAGTCAAGTTATTTAATTGGAATTTCCTTATTTCCCTTGTAGGTTGAGTAATATTCTTGATGTGCTCCAGTATTTTATTAATGTTTTAGCAAAAAGTGATGCCAGCACATGCCAGGTGGCGTATATTAGGTAATTAGATAATATGTGGGGTCTAAAAACAAAAGCAGCAATATCCAAAAAATTAAAAAAATGTTTTGAATGCAGCACCGAGGATTACTAATTTAAAATGTATTTAATTCTAAATTTGATGTGTCTATTCCTTCCGAAATCACGTTTGCTATAAATTTATAGGCTACGTCTCCTAAAAAATCTCTAATTCAGTACATTATAAAAATAAGTAATCCTAGATGACTGCATTAATTTTTTTTTGGATATTGCTGCCTTTGCTTTTATACTCCACATGTGTGTCCGGTGTTTCTGTAACATTTCAGCATGGTAAAATGAATAATTTATTATAAAAAAGAAAAAGTCGTATACCAAAGTACAATTAAACTTAATCAACTATCAAGTAAACAAATACCGAATAGATTAAAATAATATCGTAGCTTACCATTACATAGCACGCATCACCTGGTGACAATTCGAGGTCTTAACTGCGATTATTATCTTTTATTATCGGGGCCAAGTGGTTTATTTCTTGCATTAATATCGCCTGAACTTAACCGGGTTGTTTCTGACCAATGAAAGATATTCAAATACTTACCAGTAAGAAGATATGAAAATATATTTTTTATATGAAAATGTAGATGTTTTATTTCTTAAATGGCTATCGGATAGTTGTTTTTTCCGCCTACAAAAGCAGATAAAATCCAGACTGCTGTCCAGAAACACCAACACAAGATATCAGTATACAAAACGCTTATTAGGCCAGTTCTCACGTACGCAGCTGAGACGTGGGTACTAACTAAGAGGAATGAGCGAGCACTGGACGTTTTTGAAAGGAAAATTTTGAGGCGGATCTTCGGACCGGTTCTAAAAAATGGACTTTGGCGCAGACGTTACAACAATGAGCTCTATACTCTATTTAGGAGCCAAACGTCACAAAATTTATAAAACTGGGAAGACTTGGGTGGCTGGCTCATGTGGAGAGAATGTCCGAACATCAAGCACCAAAGTCCCTGCTGAACTCAAGGCCAATAGAGCGAAGGAGCTTAGGAAGGCCGAAACTAAGATGGAGTGACAACGTCCTCAAAGATATCTCTGCCTTAGAGCTTCGAAATTGGAGAGAGCTGGCACTAGACCGAGATGAATGGAGGAAAATTATTGAGGAGGCCAAGACCCACCAAGGGTTGTAGTGCCAAGAATGATGATGATGATGATCGGATAGATATTGCTAGAATAGATAAAAATTAATAGAGGGATAATAAATGATACATATATGAATCTATTAGATTCGATTTACACAGAATTTATTCAGCATCCTTATATATTTATTTTTAGTTTAGGTTTAGTTATTTATAGACACAAAAGTATTTTTTAAAAATTAAAACTTAACTTTATGAATATTTTTAGGGAGAAAAGATGTAAGGAAATCTTCTTTCGAAAATAATTTTTAGTGATGTGGAAGAATAACAAATGGGACTAGGCCTGTAAATTAATTGATCATACTTCATACACTTAATCATATTTAACGTATACAAACCATAAAATGATCATAAAAGTAATTAAGAAACACCAACGATTAAAAAATTAAATTAATGTTCAATTTATTTAATTATTATTTACGTTAACATTAAAGCAACCATTAGAAACATTTTCTTTCAAAACAAATTGTTAATTATACAAAAAATTGTGGAAATACAGCACTGCAATAATTTTCCAGAAAAATTGTTTTTTTTTTTTATTACAGAAACTGACAGAATAATGGGTATATGATACATAAAGAAAAATACATTATTATTTAAGACTATGTCCATTATACCAACTCCAACTACAACTAGGCGGCCCTCGTAGCGCAGTGGGTATGACACTGCCTTCTCACACACAGGGTTCCGGGTTCGATTCCCGGTGAGGTCACAATTTAATCTGTGTGATTTACTCAAGCCTGGGTGTTTTGTAATGTATTTCGCTTCTGTAATTGGGCCTCCTGGCCTGTTGAAGCGTTAAAAAATTTCAACATGCTCTAGCATAAACATGCATATGTATATTATAGAGTATTAATATGAATATGTAAAAATATGTAAATAAATAATTGGTTTATGTATTCTACGCATTCAGGTTATCGTCAAGAAAATAGATGTTGTGTAGGAGTGAGATTTTGAATGATGCCATAATATGTATTGTATATATGACATATTCTTGCGATGGGAGAAAAATAACAACATTATTAGAGTGCTGGCTTATTCTAAAGGACTCTGAGTTTCTTATGCAGAGTTTAACATGCAAATTTATATCAGATAAAGAAAGACAATCAATAGCTCGACTGAGAACCTTGTGTAGTACAAGGAGATCGGATATTTTCCGTCGGAACTCAAGTTTGTGCATCTTGAAAAGGGCAAGTCGATACTCGTAGCTGTGAAGGTTACTGTGTTGATCAGCCTTGTAGGACAATATATGTAGAATTTTTTTCTGCACTCTTTCGATTGACTGACGAATATTGCAAGTTACTTCGTACTAGTGATATATAGTTTTAATGTACATCTCTACATTTTTATAAAATGATTGATTATCTCTTTTATTGTATGTATTAAATTAAATGAGACTATACATATATTTTAAATTTTTAAGCTATTTTAATAGTTTAATTTGTGTATTAGTAGATTAGTAAAAAAATAATGGTATAAAATAAGACATAATGAAATTGGAAACAAGAGATATAGCAGTATGATTGAGTGAAACATTATTTACGCAGTAATATAAACATAATTTTTAGCACAAATATATAAAACTTCTACAACCAAGAATAAAATTTTGGAAATCACGCTCGGAAACAGTAAAAATTGTATGTCATTATTTTTTTACATTTGAATTTTTTTCTTTCTTTCATCTTTCATTTAATATTGAAATATATTTAGTTTTTTAATGGATTTTTAAACACTGGATTATGAGAACCAGTATTTAAAGATAATTTTTGAATTGACATCTCTGGATTGACCTTAGTGTCGGCAGCAATTCGATCTTCAATGAAACTTTTAGGTATCCGGTCGGGTCATACTTAGAAGTTTGACATTTAGTAAATTCGACCGACTCTATTATTGCACTCGATTATACACGAGCATCTACGTAAATATTTAAATAATAGTAAAAAAAAAAAAATTATTTTTATCTAACCGAGTAACGAAATTTAAAAATAAATTCAAAATTACAATGTTTGGCTTAGTTCTAAAATATCATAAAGTAATATTTACTTTTATTTTACAATTTCAATATGTGGAATTATTTACCACATACGTTGTTTTGCTTAGGGTCGTGTTCGAGACACTCAAAAAGAAGTGTCGTGTTCGAGATACTCAAGCATACTCAAAATCGTTCCGGTCAAGAACACTATATTTGCCAGTATTTCAACAGTGGTGGGTGTGGGTCCCACACCTTCAAAGAGACATTCGGGGCGCGAAACCAATTTTCCGAGCTTTAAAGACCAAAGACCGTATCAACAAGAACATCTGTCACCCGCTACGTGTGAAAAAAGAAAATAATGTAGCAGCGCAGTCCAAATACCCTCAATGATTATCAACAAGTTAGGAGCGCTATTATGGGGGGTGCCGTAAACTTTACAATTATTTAAATATATAAAAAAAAATATTACAGACACGCCAACGAACTCGCGATCCCACTTCTGAGATTGAATTCATTTCAACAATAAATTATATGTCAAATCAAACACCTGCGCAACACCTTCCTGAGAAGGAGATTTCCAGATAGAATCTGAGGATAATTCTCCTAGGAGAATGGCCCAGGGTGTCAGAGGTTATTCCACCACCGCGACATGAGAAGACCCTATCAGACGTGGATAAAGCCGTCGGTAATTACATATGTATAATTTCTTTATAATTCATCTCTAATTAATATAATATGTTAATCAAGTAACAAATAAGACTTACAGATAAGGTCGATATATTCACGAAAATGTACAAGGCCGCTATACCGTAATTGGATAACGCGCCTCCCCGGATAGGAGGAGATTCGTGGTTCGAATTCCGGTAGCAGCCAAATATTTTTTCGTGGATTACATTTTTCTATATGTCTTTCTAATTGATTAATTAATTTGGTTTAAAATTATTAATTATCATTTACACCTATAGTATTCAGTATAACGTCACTCTTCTCGGCACTGCCACTATTTTTGACGCTCTTCAATACTCTCCAATGCGCAACTTATACTACATTTTTAACAAGGTTTTTAAATGTATGATTAGAGAACCAAATGACTGGATACTGTCCTTAGAGGGATATTTATTAATTAAGATTAATTACGGAAGTCGCACAGGGATGAAGTTATTTATGTCGGAAACGTGTATGGAAGTCTTTATGGGGTGGCCCACATATACAATTTATATATTAATTTATATGTTTTGATTTGGAACATATCAACTTTAAAAAAAAAAGAAAATTTATGGATGTTCTTGCATGATTGGTGAACGTTACATTATGAAAAGTGATAATAAGCCAGATAATAATGAGACTTCTGTAATTTACCTTAATTTATATAACATTTGTCAAAATTTTAATCCATATTTTAGAATCTCATGAATTTTTCACTCATTACCCATCTCCCAATTACCATGTATTACTTATCTTCGGACCATAAGACGCACCGTAATTTTAGGTGGATTTTTCTATGTTAAAAGGTGCGTTTTATGATCCGAAAAATACGCTTGTTATGTAAATTACGTTGTTATTAAGATAGGTTCGCAAAACATCTATATTTTTTAGAAGAAACTTCGAAAATAAAATACTTGAGAATCAAATACTTGAATAAGATTTCTCGAAAGCGTAATGGGTCAGCTATAAAAAAGTATCTAAACTACAATCTCAAGCGGTGATCGAGAGTCTTCAGATGATAATAATCTAGAGACAAAGTTTGTAACACATTGCTATTAATCTTGACAAAATGTGTTAGTAACAATCCTTGTGATCTCAGTGATTTAACAGAAACTAACTTCAATCGGAGCTTATTATTCTAGGTACATAAAATTAATATTTTAGATCACTCAGTCGATTCACGCACGTTGAAAATCAATATATATAGCAATTGTTGACAGTAGCCAGAAGTAGTAGTAAAACGAAGAACATGTTTTCAGAGGGTTATTTAAATCATATTTTATATACATCAAACTATAAAAATTTCGTTGTCTATATATCTTCAGCAAAGTCCGTAAATTGTTGTATTTAGGGCTTTAGATATGAGTGTGATACGCAATCAGCACGCGGGTCAAGTAACACGCAAGGGTCAAAATTACCCGATCTTGACATTTTTATATTATTGTTTTATTATATTTTATTTTAGGTTTAAGTGAATAAGGTCGATTTAAAAAACAAATGGCTTTTTAAATTGAATTTATATTTATTCTAGAATTTCACCTTCAAATCCTGCAATTATTATGTCCCGTGATTTTCCACTACGGGTCTACGGCTAGTAATCCCAATTATAATAATTTCAACTTCGTGTAACGAAGTTTGTTTTTCTAAAAGTTCATGGACATTTGGTTCAACGACAAAAGGTCCACGATAAAATGTCCAAGACAAAAGGTTGACGGCCATTTGGTCCAACGGCATAAGGTCCACGGAGATTTGCTCCACCGAAAAAATGTCCACGACAAAATGTCCATGACAAAAGTTCCACGGCCATTTGGTCCAACGACAAAAAGTTCACGAACATTTGGTCCAACGACAAAAGCTCCACGGACATTTGGTCCAACGTCAGATATTTTGAACTAACAACAAAAGGTCCACTTACATTTGGCCCAACGACAAAAGTTCCACGGACATTTGGTCCAAAGATAAAAGGTCCAATACTAAAGATTCACGACAAAAGGTCGACGGACATTTCGTACAGCCACAAAAGGTCCACGAACATTGACTCCACCGATAAAAGGTCCACGACAAAAAGTCCACATCTATGTAAATTTTGAATTTCAATAATAAGGTTTTCTATGAATTTGTCAGTTATTTCATCGTTCACAGCCTTGAACGTGCATCACTTCTTTTGTATTCTAAACAAAGTCGTGCGACGCATACGCGTGGGCATCTAACAAGCAATTATTTTTTATCATATTACGATATGCATTATGATTTAAAAAGGATTGCAGAAATACAAATATTTATTTAAATTCTCTTCAAAAAATAATAATTCGACCAAAATAATATACGAGCATTTGCTGCAAGTTAAAATACCTATTGAATATTTTGACATTCGAGATTTAGTCAAATACAAGACAATGATTCTATATGACACGTACGGGCGTGGCCGTCCAACATTGAATTATTTTGCGATCCTCATATTATGATATGCATTATGATTTAAAAAGGATTGCAAAATTATAAATATGTTCTTTAAATTCTAAACGGAAAATAATAATTCTATTCAATATAGAGCATTATTGAGCATTGTGACACGAATAGCAGTCGGTGTGCCGTAGCGACGCCTGGTTGTTTCCGCATATACTGCGTTAGTTCGATGTCGAAGAATGTGTGATTGTCTCTTTCTATTAAAACCTTCCGCTCTAGCAACGAATACTTAAATATATTACAACAGTACAATGCTTAAACAATATTGGGTTCAGACGGCAACTCGGTCCCGTCTTGAAAGAGTAGGATCTATAGACGCAATATGTCAATTTTGACCGCTGGCGAAACGAATGTGCAGCCTTAAGCCTTGTTCAGACACAGCAGGAACCGCGCAGTTTCAGAATCGCGTTTCAAAACACTCGATTTGTGTCATCTGTTCACACAGCCGCGGTTAATAAGCGATTTGTGCGCGCGAAAATAAACGTCAGTTCGACAGTTCCGGTGCCGTTCTCCATCTTTGAATATCAGAGATATATTCGCTCATTACTTTGTTAACGACGGCCGTGTTCCATGGCAAGACACAAAAGTATCATTCTGTCAGTTCATTTTTGGTGAATAAATACCTACTTCCCTAAAATACTCTTTTTTTCCACCATTTCCAAATATCTCCACCAACTCCTTCCAAGCTTGGTTCTTGGCATATTTGAGGAATCCTCAAACTGAAGATCCCATATTACAGGTCTTTTCTCAACTTCATCAATAAAAAGTTCAGTGTCAAAGCGATCCATAACCGCAGAAAAGAGAATATAATCCACGCGTGCTCTTGTTGTGACATGGGAACCGTGCGGTGCCCGCAACGCGACTGAACGCTCTCGTAAGGCTCCATAGTAATAGGATCGTGCCGACGCCGTGCGGGTCTATTTTCTAGCGGTTGGGTTGCGGGCACCGCGGCGGTTGACTAACCGCATGGTTGTGTCTGAACGATCACATACAAACTTAGGTAAATAAGACCCGCACGGAACCTACGCGATTCAGAAATTGCCCGGTTCCCGCTGTGTCTGAACAAGCGCTAAAGATGCTATTTGTTAAATGCTTAATTTATTTGCTAAATGTTAATTATTACTCGTGAATATTGCATATTTTTTTAGGATATTTGTGGTTCTATATACCCATATACTATTAGACGTAGTGAAAACGTACATAAATTTATAATGGATCAAAAGCTTTAAGAAGAATGATTCGTATATGAAATCCTTTATGTATACCTACATT
Organism: Agrypnia vestita; assembly: GCA_016648135.1. Lineage (NCBI taxonomy): Eukaryota > Metazoa > Arthropoda > Insecta > Trichoptera > Phryganeidae > Agrypnia > Agrypnia vestita. The sequence continues at coordinate 15,857 of JADDOH010008645.1, read as the reverse complement.
AACTTCACCACCTCTTGTGGAAAAATCTTGGAAGTGAAAATTAACACGCTTACCGTCATCCAATCGAGCTGAAATTTTGCACATCGAACTGATGTTGGTGGCAATGCCTTCTACTTACATTTGGGATCAAACGTACACCCACACAAAAAATGCAAATTTGTCTCGGTAATTTCTGGTAGGTACTACCATAAAATTATATAAATCATAGATACCTACTTTAGAATTTATCTCTTTATTTAAAACTAGCTGTTAGAGTAGCTTGTTGGTCCTGTGGTTAGGACACTCGCCTCGTGATCCAAAGGTTGCGGGTTCGAACCTCACACCAGACTAGCAAGTTAGTCCTATTTTCATAGTACAAGCGTTTAGCTTAGTTTGAAAATAGTAAGAATATTGATGTGACACGTATTCCGTGTTCGCATCTCTATTTAAAAAAAAAAAATCCATCAAAAATGACGGTACATAGGTTGGCGTCTTTGCTAAGTACTAGTATATATTATTTATAGTATATTTTTGACGGACCTCAGAGAGACGGCGGTATCAACATGCGTTAGGCGGCCGGTTCGGGATTGCTGGCCCGGCCATCTCCGGTCGTCTAATTTGGATTTTTTAGCCGTAAATTCGAACGAAATTACCGACGTTACACGAAGTTTCGGAGGATCAGACAGACATACAGATAGACAGATTGAACAGACGGACAGACAATGAAATTATTATGTTTTAATTGCTACAAACAAAAGGTGGTTGTTATTTTGTAAAATGACGACCTCGCAAATAAAGGTTTTATAATGAAAACTATGTTTTTATGGGTTAATTTTTATATATAAAAACAGACTGAATAATAAAGAATTGGTTCTAAACCCAAAGAACACCTTTCAAATGAAATACATTCAAAACTTATTCTCGAATTAAGAAATTATGGTGAGGTAATTACAGAATTCTAACGCTGACTATTACTATGGATTGTGGTTCGATTGCAGGTGCTAGTTATTGTTCTGGTCACCAATTAGAAAATGTTCAAATCTTATTTCTAAAGGGCGTTTTCTAAATAAATTCTCACACATACACTCGAATATATTTATGTACCCACATAAAAGTCTCGCGAGTGAGTTTGTACTTTTATTTGGACGAACAATGTTTTGAATTATTTCTCGGGACCGGACTCGGAACATCCTTCCGTCCCTCGTCACGAAATAAAAATGCTCCACGCAAATTCTGTGAAAACTTTAGGGGCTCACCGCTCTTCAAGAATGCTGGAAAAATTCTTAAACAATTATGAAAACTTTTTGATTTGAAATATTAAAAACTTTCACTGTATTGTAAGTGCGTTGTTAGAAAACTTTTTGTTTGCGTTATTCGTTGTTTCGTTTTGCGTACGACATGAATTATTCTTACAAAAGTTATATTAAAAACCACGACTTATCGCAGGCATTATCTTACGTTTGAAAAATCACCGTGAATACTGGGTGGTTCTCGTAGCCCAGTGAGCGTGATGCTTCTTTTCGTGGTCGATTCCCGGTGGGATCACAATATTGATATGATTTTCTCAAGTCTGGATATTTTTGTGGTGTGTTTCGTTATAGTACTTACTTACTGTAATTGCATAATAATGTCTATAAATAAAAACATATACCTATATAAATAAATAAATAAAAAATAATCTTAAACAAAACTTTAACCCTTTTTACATTAAACAATATTCTACACATATTTACACTTGGACTTATGACTCACTCAACCTATCACTAACATTGCACTTGATAATTTGTTGATACATAATTATTACCTTATGAAAACAAATATTATTGACAAGAAAAAAAAATGTAATTGTCTTCTATAACGCCACTCTGGAACAGGCCTAGTAGTGTGGCATAATCCACAAATCTAGCACAAAAAAAAAAGTATTTTATTGATGACTTTTTTTGTCTCAACAATTTTTTTTTAACCTTATATAGTGTAATCTTATCTTAAATTTTTATTGTTAAATTATTATTAAGTATCTATATATTGTAAACAAAGATTTTTTGAAATAAATAAAGAGTAATCGAGGCTGTTGTAGATTAGATGAAATTATAAATAATTTTGAGTATGTTAGTGTCTTATACGTGTAAAAGCGTAAGTGTATAAATATGTACGTACATACTTAATAACATTAAATTTATCATTTTTTCTCGCTTTCTTTTTACCAGTTATATCAAACCTTTCCCCCATTTACTCCTATTATATTTTTTATTTTTTCATTCTCTCTGTTTATTGCAGAAAATCATACTATTTTTTAAATCTCTGCTAACTTGCAAAATAATTCTTGTCTTTGATACTCATATGCCACCAGTTTATTTTTGCTGTATTTTTAGTTTCCAATAAATAACTTAATAAATAAACTGTTAAAATATTTTGTGCGAAACTTTTTTAAAAATCGTTAAATATGTATTGAAAAACACTGTTTTATTTGACTTTATTTTTTACTTTGAGTTAAACCGTTTTCGAAAGACAACCTTCCATTACCAATAACTTATTAATCAGCTAAGGATACATCCTCTCATTATCACTAACTTTAATGAAGTTATGTATAAAACCTCTCATTTTCAATAAGTTATTAATAAGTAATGGATACAACGTTATTTATTTATCTTTATCAAAAACTTATTAAAAAGTTATAACAAAATAAAATATGCGGTGGAATAGAACAGTGTTTTATAATTCACATTTACCAAATTTTAAATAAAATGTTCGGTAAATAATTCTGGCTGAGAATCAGACCCCTAAAGCCGATTCGGTGATGGGAAAGGGAGTCGAAAATAAACAAAACAAACAAAAAAGAACAGATTTATCTTAGCGCACATCGTTTCTAGATAATGATAACAAATAAGTCAAGCACAAGCCACGATAAATCTTCATCTTTTTTATTTTCCGACTCGCGTCTGTTGTCTATATCGGTAGTCGTGTCTGCCGTCTGGGAGGGCGGTGGAGCCTTCACCTGAAACAGCCGAGCGGTGATAAGTCACCCCCGCGTCAAGTGTTAGGGGCTACTTTGATCACACGAGATTACGGTACGCGCGTGGGTGGGGGAGGATTGTGTCATCAACTTTTTGATTGAACACGTTGCCCTTTTTATAGGAATTGCTCGAACAAATGTCACATTTACGTCACATCAAAAGGCGCAAAAAGTAGGCAGAAGTTTTATTTTCTTTTCAAACATTAAATACCGGAGCGATATTAAAAGCGAGGATTCGGGAGGCGGCCGAAACGCTGTTGGCAAAAAATAATCAAATAAAAAGTTATATACACCTTGGACTGCGAGGATAATTTGTTTCGGAAACGTGTTCCAAATCCAAAGTACTCGAATAGCAAAGCGAATATGAAATAACATAAAATCACGTGATTCGATCCACATCGCAAAAATATATGTAATTAAGATAAATAATATAAATCACACAGAGATGAATCTGCATATACGGGAAACACGTAAGGAAGTCTTAATAGGGTGGCCACAGGGCTTACGTCCTGTGTTAGCTAGCTTGAGTGATTACCTTAAACCACGCAACGGATGCAACGTTTACCGGCTTCATTGTAAGAATTTCCATACATTATCAAATTTTTGAAAGTTTTTTATATGTATGGTTTTGTCTGTCTTATTTCAAATAATTGAAGAAAATATGCTATAGCCATCTATTGTCGAATATTGTGATTCCCATCATATAGCATTTACAGATGTCTATTGTTAATAATACCACTGGTAATGAGACCTCCATAATTTATCTTAATTAATTATTATCCTTTTGTGGACCAAATCCAATAACTGTGATCTTCGAGCATCATTATCAGCGGCGCCATCTGTATGTACTATGTTATGAAAATTACAATTTTCAGCCATAGATAGCTCAAGCATACCTCCTTCAAATATTTGAAATGAACATATTTGGGGGTAAAAAAAATCAACGGAGTCATCGAATGTTACGAATTTATAATGACTCGGTGACTGCATTCAAAACATTTTTTTTATTTTTTTGGATATTGCTGCCTTTGCTTTTACACTACTCAAAGATCTTGCATACAGCGAGACTATATACGCACGAGAAAAAATTAAAAAATGTAGCTCATCTTGTATAAATCTCGCAGACCATTTGGTTACTTGAAATAAGGTTTCGCTGCGTTTCGTTGGGCTGGCAGACGAGGGTAGAAGATACGCCGAAGACGCGGTGGTGTACGAACATATTAAGGGTGAGCACGACGAGTGTATGTATAACCTAACGATCGTGCCTACATGAATCATCATTATGTCTTCATAATTAGAGTAAATAAACGTCGCAAAGCCTTTATACGGTCGTGTAGCGTACGGGGGATGAAATTCTGCGCAAATACTTGTAAATTATTCAGGGTCGCCCATGTCATTACAACTTTCCCGAAAGCATAACACAAGCAATGTATCATATTCGCATGAGAATTTTCACAAGTTCCCGCGTCACGTGGGTAGCGCCGAACGTGGTGTTGCCAGGCTACGGAGAATGTTTTTGTCACATTACTGGCTCCCCGGGACTGAATAAATCATGGTTAAGATAAACAGCATGTAGCGCTAATGTCTACGTGAGAACACTCTCTTGTTAGAATCCATCTTCGTGCACGCTACGAGTGCTGCTTTTCAAGTGAATAGCTAATTATATTTGTAACTTATCTCTGTTTCAAGTGAGCGAGGACGAAAAGCACATCCCTACTTTATAATACCTTTATACATTGCGATTCTCGGTTTTCTTCGTTTTTCATGTGGGAGAAAATGATTTTCCTACGCGGGGAAACATATTACATTTCAAAAGGCGTTCTTATCGTGATGTTGCAATTTCAGAACAAAGTTCTGTGAATTTTTAAAACCAAATTGGCGGCCTTCGTAGCCCAGTGGGCGTGACACTGGCTTCTCACACCGGGTGTTCCGGGTTCGATTCCCGATGAGGTCACAATTAATGCATGTGATTTACTCAAGCCTGGGTGTTTTGTGTTGTAATTCGCTTCTGTAATTGGGCCTCTTGGCCTGTTGAAGCGTAACATTAAAAAAATATTTTAATCAATTAGAAAGACATAATAAAAAATCAAACCATCAAAAAAATATTTTCGATGCTACCGGGAATCGAACCCGGATCTCCTATTTATCCGGGAAGGTGCGTTACCATTATGCCACATCAGCCTTTAGTACTTTTCCGTCAATATATCGACCTTATATGTAAATCTTATATTATCGGTTGATAAACATATGTGTTATTCATTTTAAGCAATCCACATTTCGTAATACGGTTACAATATTTTAATAGATCGTGATTAATTTAAATTTGTGTGCAAGTGACTGCATTTTGTGAGAAATAAAATAAACATATTTTAATAATAAATAAGAATATACTTTATTTTCACCACTAATTTGTCGAAAATGCCAACATGTTTCGGGGCCAATGGTCCCTTTATCAGGATACGTTAATTATGTATTAATATTTTGTTGGAGCGAGAGCGCACCGATAGTGTGGATTAAGACTAACATGCGTCTCTAGCAGTAAATTTCAAAGACGTCTATTTTATGCTGGTCATAATTGAGGACTGTCCAAGTGTCCGCTGTACACACGAAGACTGGGAAGCCAAGAGTGCGTACTAGCGAAGGGAAAAACTTCATTTCAAAATGAAGACTACAACACACACACGTTCACCAGTTTGAAGACTACAAAGTGTACACTACAATTGTAGTACTACGAAATGAAGTGAAGTAATGAAGTAAATGTAATGAAGTAATTGTAGTTAATGAAATGAAGTAATTGTAGTATTAATGAAGTGAAGTAATGTAATGAAGTAATTGTAGTATTAATGAAGTGAAGTAATGAAATGAAGTAATAGTGAAGTAAATTTTTAAATGAAATGAAGTATTTTTTTCCCAAATAAAAATTTAACGAGCTAAACAAAAAAAAAAAAAAAGGTCAACGACAAAAATATTTAAATAAATGACGATATTTTCTCCATTAAGTAACATTTGGCGACCTAAAAAAAAAAAAAAAAAAAGGTCGCCAGACTGATTTGTTCATTCGATTCCAGAGATTTCTCCGTTTGTGCACTTCAATGTAGTGTAGTACTACATTGTAGTAGTGAGTACAGAGCGGACCCATCACTAGTGCGTACCAACATCGTTTTAGTTGTTGGTTTGATATTACTGTCTTTTCCTACAATGGGTCCATAGCAACTTTAGCCGATTGCATACGTCCCGGGATTTCCTACCTGCTGTCACCAATTGTCGTGATGAGCATGCATAAATAATTTTTCACTTGAACTATTACGTTTCGGAAGCTTGCGGAGATGCATTTGCACGATTTGTGACGAAAAATTATATATAGGGTTATTTGGAAAACATTAATAACCTCGCAGGACTGTGTTCTTGCCTTCATTATGAGTCAAAACTGTTCAAGCAACCATGACCGTTATGGAGGTACGCGACATTAAAGTTTGCATTTTTATTTTCAATTTTTATGACTTATTTTTTGTACAACGTTTGACTTTCATCACAGTAACTTAAATCGAATATGTAAAATTCATTCCAAGTAAAATATAAAATAATAAAATCTTTCGAATTCCAATTGGAAAATATTTTAATTAGAATTTCTGCAGGGTTTTTATCACTTTATTTAACTTGTATTGAAAAGAATAAATTTTTCGTAACCGAAATAAGTTACTGTAATGATATTTCAACGTTTTGTAAAAAATAAATCAGAAATATTTAATATTTAAATATTTGATATTGTATTATTCCATAACATAACCTGTATAACTCTATTATGAAAATAAAAAGATTTCTCGTTAATACTCAATATTAGTATTATTTATTATTATTAAATTAACTATAAATTCGAGTGTACATAAATATAGGTCTACATAAATATGAACATATTTTTTCGAACGTGAACACATGGACACAATAAACAAATGTATGGCAGAATGACGCGCGATTTTAATCAAAATTCAATATCATGTAGATGGTTTCTTTATTTGATTAGTGTACGCCAATCTCGTAGTTCGTGCAGTGTACTTTGTGGTGTCGACTCACACGCGATGTCGAATTATAAAATGCAATTTTCAATAACCAATTTCGGTACGCGCATTGAATTTTATATCCATACAAAGCTTTCTCCGTAAACATTTTTGTATTCAATATTTTTTTAGAAATCATGTGTGTCTAGAATTAAAGTTTTTAGTATAAAATAATCAAATATTTCATTAAAACTGCACGTAATTCTGCGCATTACTCAAGGACTGCCACTAAGTAGGTACAATTTTGTAAAATTAAATTCCAAGTAACATGTTTTCGTGTACAGCAAAACGGAGGCAGCTGGTTGATATTTTTTAGTGGATTTCTTCCCTCTAGAGGCAGATTTACAGAGTTTAAGGGCTTATCTCACAGGACATTTTGCGAGCCAAATAATAGTAAAGATGTGTAATATAAAGTCGATGTTTGAGGTTAAACTATTCAACATAAAAGACCTAGAGATCTGGCATAGACTGAGCGTAAACGAAGTCATAAAAACTTGACCATAGCCACGCACAATCGATCTGCCTGTATTTTTCGAATTATTTACTTTCTATGCTGCCCCTGGATTTGTTTTTACAGTGATTTGGGGGCTGTCTACAAAGCGAGGCCCCTCGCGATTGCCACTTGTTCTATAAATCGACCACTGCTTTTCTCTGCGAGAAATGATCTGTAGGGCTATGTATTGTATATTATTATATATATCCTTGATTCTGTTATTTTCACTTTTATTTTATTGTTACATTAATTTGATTTATTAGAGGTTTGGTTAACTTTAATTTTTTCTTTCTTTTCCTTGTATCTTGTTACTATTACGTTTGTTCGTTGCAGCTCCGGGAAAAGAGACTGATCAATATCTACATGACTCTCAAATCTCTTTCCGGATCCTTGCTGGAACCGCCGACAAATTGAAATAAAAACCACGATGATTTTAACCACACCTTTGCCGACGAATTGAATAGACTGATTCTTTTATCGTTCGAAATAAGGATTAGTTAAACACGAAATTGAATTATAAATTGAGCACCACCAAAGGGAAGATTCTTCAAAAATAGCGAACCATAGGAATAAATATTAAAAAAACTGGTACGAAGCTACATACTATCCGGATAGCTTAATTTAAAAATGTTTAAAATGCTCTCTGACCAACTGATTCGAAAAATGCTAAAAATGCTCCCGTTTTCCTGAGAATCTTCCCTTTTATATTTTCTAGACATTTATTTTTTGAAAACAAAATATACCTAAAATTACAAATATCATGTGGGTTCAAATCATTTTTTCATTCAAAATTTTCAATAATTAAAATATATTTTCGAATTCTTACTCACATAAGATACTAAAGAAAAACACAATTTTGTTCAATAAATAAATAAGTAGGTACATAATATAAAAACAGTTTCAATTTAGAAGACATTTTATTTATATACAGCATTTGCCAAATTATTTGTAAAATATTAAAGTTTTATAAATCCGCTTAAGAATAAAATATTATGGAGGAAACAATGATCATTATCTTATTATATGATTCTATAATTTCTACACTGTTTTCCTTCAATCTACTCATTTATTTATTTATTATCGTCTTACAGGGCTTTTACAAACAATAAGGTAAAGTGTACATTTATAGAATGAATACTTTAAATGAAAATGAAAACCAAGAAATACAATCAAGTAAAAAATATAAATATATATAATGTATTTAACATTTTATATAGTTCTATTTACTTTTGTTTTATATTGCATTTTCTAACTGTATTTTATTATGTTTCTTTATGTAGAATGATATGTATTTTTTTTATTTTAAATGACAATGTATCTTAAAACGGGGACAGTGAATGGCTTTGTTTTAGCAGCCATGCCGCTTCGCAGCGGTTTAATCGACCCGTGGGTTGCAGCACAGTCCTCCTTGTTAGTTGGAAAAAATGTTAATCTGGAGACGATTGAGAAGGACTGCTACGGAAGCCTCTTAGAACGGTCCTGGGTAAGCAGTGGGTACCATTCATAGGTGTCTGTAGGTTTGATTTGCTCTTCGTCACATTCACTTTTTGCTAGCTCCATATAAGTTTGTCGTCCCTGAACGGAATGATCTGCACTGAGATTGTCACTGAAGAGAACTTGACCACTGTGTAGTGCAATAAACCATTGAAAAAAGATCTCTGAAAAGCGGAGTACCTTCGTAAAAGAGAATGAATAAAAAAGGAAGAATTGGGCCTGTTAACTCTCATAATCTCTAAAAGGGTTGATGAGGGTTGTTGAAGTTGGGTCTTTCGCGTGTTGGGAAATGACGTTCCTTGAACCCTTGTTCCGGCCGCCCTCCGCGTGCGAGTCCTTCGAGCTGGCTCGCGACGCAGAGAAGTCTAGGAATTGTTATGAAGGCATTTTAGATTTATAAACAATCGAAAATTTTAAGTAAGGACGAATTCTTACGATTTTCGAATCGTAATCTAAATACGAATATCTAAAATCAAATTAATTAATCAATTAGAAAGACAGAAAAATCAAATCCACGAAAAATATTTGGCTGCTACCGGGATTCGAACCATGGATCTGCTCCTATCCGGGGCAGGCGCGTTATTAATTACGCTATAGCGGCCTTGTATATTTCCGAGAATATATCTGCCTTATTTGTAAGTCTAATTTATTATGGTTTTAAATTTCACAGTCTTCATATGGTGAGGCAGATACTAGAAACTCCCCCTCCCCCCTCCCTGATCATGTGCTTTATGTGTGTGTTTTACCTGTCATTCATATCAAATTGACTTATCCTATAATTATGTCTTATCTGCGTCATCCTTTAATTGTGGGAGACATTTAACTACGTTTTGTCCTACTAAGCAATTATGTCTCCCTGTTGGATGACCGAATAAAATAAATAAACAAATAAAATAAAAATAATATCATTCTACATATTTAAGAGTTAAATGGTGCAATATATTGTTGTTATAAAACAAATTTTAAGAAACGATCTTTTCAAAATACGAGTGTTTTAAGAAGAAAATCAAATCCTTGAATTTAGACACGGATGTTTTGTAATATTGCCTCCATGTTTCAAATAATTTTCTGTTTAATAAAAACTTTGAAATGGTTTCTACTTAATACCCATCCCAAAACTACTAATTCTAAGTTTCAAATAGTTACTGTTAAAAAAAAAACTTCTACATCTAATTTGGCTTGTAAGGAGGGTAGCTTATTGGTTTTGTGGTTAAGACTCTCGCCTCGTAATCCAAAGATCGCGGGTTCGAACCTCATTTAGCACAAGCATTTAGCTTAGTTTGAAAATAGTAAGAATATTGATGTGACATGCATTCCGTGTTCGCATCTCTATTTGAAAAAAAAATACTCCTCCCATAAACTCGAGCTATTTGCTCGTATTATGGTGACTATTATAGGTATAAATTATTTTATTAAAATTATTGTATGTATCTGCTTTTAAATTTTACACGTGCGTTTGTATCCAAGCCCTTACATGTGTAAAAAAAAATAAACATATATACAATAATCCAAATCTCGGACGAAGTTTTGAATGTTTTAGTTATTTAAAAAATATTAATTGGTTCATTTTTACCAACCCTACTGTAATTCGTTGCGTGTTGGTAATGATGCTTTGCCTGGGCGGCTTCGGCTATCTAGACACGACACGATATCTTTATTTAGGATATGATCAGAATAAAAAAATACTTATTAATTAGCGACTACAGATTTTCTACACACCCGGTAACAGGTAATGGAGCACCGTTGTACACCCACTATATTTCTTAACCAACTAGAAATTCAAGGAGAGTGTGAACCGTATCTTAGCGAAATTCCTTTACGTAGTCCAAATTGAATTATTTTGTACAACGGTATAACGACATTACACAACGTGTTCTCGCGTTGCGCATTATATGTCGACAGGTTGTCCTTTGTTGCTAAATACCATTATACTGTAATATGTTGTGGAGATATTAAAAAATAACATCGTCATTAAACGTTTACTATCCATTGCTGGATGAAGGTCTCCCCGAGTAAATCCCAATTTTCTCAGTCAATTATTATTCACGGTCACGTATTTACGTAGAAATTGATGACTTTGTCAGCCAGGCCTTCAGAGACCTGTCGTGCTCTAGGTTCTCCTCTAGTAGGTACTGCGGGATGATCGCATCGTCCAGCGATGTTCAACTATTATTATGAATTGTAATGTAAGCTATAATGTCGTGTTCTGTTATCCAAAAATATTATTTTCTTTCTCTCGATGCATAGCCCAGACATTTTTCCGTGTACCTTAACGTTGCTTCGAACATTTATAATGTTGAAAGTCCATGTTATTAATATTATATTTTTATTTTTAATGAGACGCTAATAGAACAAATAGTACTGGGTACAAAAGACACAAAAAAATACATAACTTATTTCAAACTCAGCTCAACATCGCAATTACAAGTGTCTTCAAATTCAAAATTCAAATTCAAATTCAAATGTTTATTCAATGTTCAATGTTACAAATGTTTACAGTGTTTACAAAATTTAATGAAGCTTTTTTCATTGTTGTTGAATGTCTTGGCAGCAAGTAAACACTAAATTGATTTGACGCCCTGCCTGCTACACTAGTAATTTACTGTATTATAGCAGACAGTGCTCTTCCAGTAGTATAATGTTCAAGAATATTTATTATTTATATAACATTTGTGAATAAATCTTATTGCCAATTAAAATTAAGTAATAGTAATAATTAAATGTTTACAATTTAATAATGGTGTTAATTAATTATATTATAGACAAAGGAAAAAAAATGATCTGAATAGGATATTAATAAAATAAAATAAAATAAAACAATTAAAAGTATTTAAAAAGATGACAGTAACAGTAAGACAGTAAGTGAAAAAAAAGATCTGAATAGGATATTAATAAAATAAAATAAAATAAAACAATTAAAAGTATTTAAAAAGATGACAGTAACAGTAAGACAGTAAGTGAAAAAAATGATCTGAATAGGATATTAATAAAATAAAATAAAATAAAACAATTAAAAGTATTTAAAAAGATGACAGTAACAGTAAGACAGTAAGTGAAAAAAATGATCTGAATAGGATATTAATAAAATAAAATAAAAAAATAAAACATTAAAGTATTTAAAAAGATGACAGTAACAGTAAGACAGTAAGTGAAAAAAAATGATCTGAATAGGATATTAATAAAATAAAATAAAACAAAAGTATTTAAAAGGATGACAGTAACAGTAAGACAGTAAGTGACAGTAAATGTTCTTGTAGGAATAGTATATTTTAAATTTAGTTTATATGATGGCTTTTAATAGGTTTTGGGCATGCTTCCTTCCCTTTTCATGCAGCCAGAGTTTCACTTTAGAAGAAAAATACGCGAGAATATGGCTACATGTTTTAAGTTTAGTGTTAAGAGTATTGAATGTTTTTGGTGCTTGGAAGAGGTGAAATCTTTGTGAAAAAGTTTTTTTGAATTTTGGTACAAGATAGTTGCAGTTCACCTGTGCCCTTGTTGAATGTGAGTGAGTTATTTGTTGGTGATCTTGTTTATGTCGGAAAAAATATTTTAAAGTGTTGAGTAAATATGTTTGATTGATGTCCAGGACGTGACATTCTCTGAAAAGTTCTTCTGAAGGAAAACGAAATGGCTTTTTATGAAGAACTCTCAATACCATTTTCTGGGCTTTGCTTAATGAATCTAATATAGTACAAGCTGCACCACCCCAACTGACAGTTGCATAATTAATGAGTGAGTGACACAGTGCATAGTATACTATTCTTCTTGTCGATGCGTCGAGTACATCTCTAATTTCTTTGAAAAAATAAACAAGCTTTCTTATTCGGATTGTAAGATTCAAAATATGTTTTCTCCAGTTTAGATGCTTGTCTATGTACACACCTAGATATCGTATATCTTCCGTTGTCTGCAGATTAGTACAATCACAGGGTTTATCTTTTGATTGACATGTGTGAATCAGTAGATTTTTGGGCTGCTTTATTACTGTTCTTTACTGATGGAGAAACACATGTATTTTGTCTTTGAAGCATTTACTGTTAGTAGATTTTTGTCAAGCCATGATGTTATTCGATTCAATCCACTTTGTGCCTTTTTTAAAACATCTTCCCACGAATCATCTTGAAAAAGAAGCACTGTGTCATCTGCGAAAGAAATTATTTTACCGTTTTCTAAATTGGAGTTACACATTTCATTGACATATATGAGGAAGAGCGTGGGTCCCAAAACACTTCCTTGCGGTACTCCATATGATGTTTTGTGGAGGTTGCTGCAGTGATCGCCCGATTTAACTACCTGAACCCTGTTATTTAGGTAATCTTCAAACCACGCCAAAGCCGTCCCCCTTATTCCCAAAGCTGATAACTTGTGCAGCAGCAGTGGATGAGACACCGTATCGAAAGCTTTGGCTAGGTCCAAAAATATACCAATACAACGTTTGTCTTTATCTAATTGTGTAACTAAGAATTCCGTTAGTTGACATATTGCATCTTCTGTTTAGAGTTTTGATTGGAACCCGTATTGATTGTTGGAGATTATTTTGTGAATATCCAGGTATTTTAAAAGACGTACTTTAACTATCTTCTCTAAGATTTTAGAAAAAACACTTAGGAGCGATATAGGTCTATAGTGGCTCGGATTACGGGGATCACCACCCTTGAATATTGGACAGATTCTAGCCAGTTTTAGTGCATTTGGAAAGATACCCGTTGAGAGACTTTGATTGAATATATAACAAAGAGGCTTACTTAATTGGTCTTCGGCCTACTCTAGCAACAAGCATGAAGGCAATACACTCATTTTTGTGTGACAACGTCGAAGGCAGTGAGTGTTTATATTGCCGCTTTATATTTAATTCGCATTTGAATTTTTAATATGAATGAAATAACAAATTGACTGAAATAAGTTTAGACTTTGAAGAGTTTGTCTCTTGAATTCCATATACTCACTTTAAGTTCTTTTGACTTCACAAAAAAACCGCCAACGAAGGGAGCGCCGGCAGCGGCAATGGCAGCAGCGGCGCAAGTGATGTGTTTACATTATTCGCGTTGCCCACATTCCTAAGGCTAAGTGTATCTATCAATTAAGTGCGACACATTTCCTGCACGGCTATTGGACTTACGCAATGCAAGTAGCGAACAAGCAAACAAAATAAAATGGTTATTGTACTTTCATTCTATATCCGGGGATGGCGCGTTATCCAACTTCGCCAAGGCCTCTGTTAAGTTAGCAAAAAATTTTCGACCTTATATATAGTCTCTTCATATAAGGTCGAAAATTCAAATCAATCAGGATTAAATATTTTTCTAATGACCAAATTCTTAAATATAATAAATAGTACACTGTTTTAGCGACATCGCCAAAATTTATTAATGACTAACTGTCCTTACCCGGCGTTGCACGGGTTAAGGATAAAGTTTAAAATAAATTTGTGGTAAACAAAGGTTCGATTCTAATGGTATAGATTTGCATCTAAAATAAATAAGCGGAGGGGAAAGGTTATAAAATATAATAATAGGGGGAAATGTTGCATATGTTACCCACCGAGTCCTAACGAATAAGTTTCCAAATTTTTCAGGGCCGATCGGCCGAAAGGTACAGATTTACCTAGAAAATATATCAGGGGAGGGGAAGGGTTAAAATAATAGGGGGGAAATGTCGCATATGTTACCCGTCGAGTCCTTAATAGTTTCCAAATTTTAAGTGCGATCGGTCAAACGCTACAGATTTGCATCGAAAATATATCAGCGGAGGGGAAGGGTTGAAATAATAATAATAATAATTGTCTGAAAAAAGTGCAGATAATTAAAATGCAAGTGAGTAATAATGAATAATTATTCGAATAAATATTTCCATATTTAGTTTCTTACATTTTGAGGTTAATTTCTGTCGCTGCTCAATTGTGATATGTTTAATTGTGAGATGTCATGCGACTATGCGACTGCTGTAAGGCTCGCTCGTTTTTTTTTATTCAATATATGGTACAAATACAATTCATATATATTAACATATCAAATTGACATTTTTTTCAATACTTTGTAGTTATGTAGACTTCATCAGTGAAGAAAAGCTCTCGAGTCTGATGAGGGAGCCTCAGTTCTTATTATTATATATAGTATTATATATATTATTATACATTTAATAATACGGTAATAAGGTAATTTGATAATGAAGTATTGAAGTATTTTGAGAAAAGGTATAGGTTTAAATGATTTATGAATTTAAGTTTTTTTTATTTTGAAAGGTTATGAAGGTTATTAAGCTCTGAAAGGTTACTAATGCAGCGTATTTCGATAGGTAAAATATTGTAGTAGTAAATGGTTTTATAAATATAATGGTTCTGCATTTTGGTTGTTTTAAATTTAGGCATTATGGCTTGAAGTATTTCTGGTTTTCTGTAAGGTTTTTTTCTTTGCATTTTTTCAATATGGAAACTTGCTTGAAAATATCATCCACGTTTGGTACTGGAAACAATTTAAAAAGATCTTTTGTTGAAAAGGTAGATTTTTTTCAGTATTACTTTAATAATGATCCTTTGTGATATTTTTACTGAGTTTAGATTATTTTTATAAGAACCTCCCCATCCGATAACGCTGTATATGAGCAGAGAGTGAACAATAGCGTAATACATTTTTAATAATTTTTGTACTTATAATATTCCTTTGTTTAACGAATATGTAGATATATTTCCTTATTCTTTTTACAAGTTCTCTGATGTGTCTATTCCACTTTAGGTGTTGATCAATGATCACACCAACCAAACACTTTTTGTATTAGACCCTTACTTAGACCAAAGAAGTCAGTAAAATAAGTTTCCATAGGA
>JADDOH010008644.1:0-122265 GCA_016648135.1 Agrypnia vestita | reverse complement strand
TTACGTTAAAAAAATTAAATAAATTTACGTAAAAAATTACGTACAAAAGGAAAAAAATACGTAAAAAATGTATCCACTAGCAGAAAATGATTTTATTATTATTGTTGGTAATTTGTTATTACGTCAGCCGCTTCGCTGCTAATTGTATCTGGCAAATTTCCAATTTTAATTACGGGTAGTTTAGATATAATGAAGATAAAGTATTTATTCAGTATTTCTATAAAAATGTAATTAAAATTTCAAAAACAAAATATTCTCGACCGTAAAAAAAAAATTCGATCCTGCTAGGATTCGAACCTATAATCTTCAGATCCGCAGTCAGACGCGTTATCCGCTGCGCCACACATCACACCGACAACCGTGGCAATGTTATTGTATACAAAGTGAAATCAGCGTATTTATAATATAGATATATATATGTATACACGTATAAAGTCGAATAGCATACGTAATCCATCGCCAAAAAAAGTGATACAAAAAACACTGTTTTGGGTCGCACGGTGGGAGAAATAGGCGTAAACGATGAAACAGGGCCGTACTCTGTCAAACTGTATTTGTTTAATGAATGTTAATGTTTTATAGAAAAAATAACGTGTTATTTTTAATGAGAAAGTACTGCTGATATTACTTATTATAATCGTAGATGCGGAATTTATTTAAATGTTATATAAATCATTGAATTATAAATACATAATATGTACCTGTGATATGAAAAAACTTGCTAGCGTTCTGAAACAAGGCTTGAACCAAAAATCTGCACACCAAACGTCATGACCACTAGACTACCTAGTGCATCAAATAAATTAATTATTATGTTAGTATTTACGTAGCTATTTAGTACGTTAATGTATTTTATACAATAATATTTGTTATCTTTAATAGTGATGTTTATACATTTATTATATAATAGTGGAATAACGGGTTATTTAGATGAAATACGTTATGACCGCCATAAAAGGCATTAATGTTTGTATTTTTTTATAATTTATAATTTTTCATTAATTTTTATTTTTAAACAATCATAATTTTATTTTTAAAACAAATCTACTTACATAAAATACAAAAAATCTAAATATCCAAAAAAAAAAACGGTTGATAATTTGCATGATAATAATTTTTGGCTATATCTAAAAAATAAAAAATTTAATCTTTATTTTCAACACAAATTGGTTTCTTAAAGCAATCATGGCGCTACACTATTTGTTTCGTCACCAAAATATACATTTAACGATTTGGTAGTGTTTTATATAAAAAAAAATGTCTTATAAATTTGAATTGATTTTATATGAATATTTGTTTGAATTAATAAAGAATGTGTTTTATTTATTTTTAACGAGCAAGTACTCGATATATTATTATCAAGAAAATTTGAAAACATAGTACGTAAAAAAATGTAACTAGGGAGTTCTGATGTTTGTTTTAAGATAAATGAAGTGACAGGTATAAAAGGAAAATTATCGATGAATTGGGTGACTCTTTCAACGCAATACTTCGTCGTGGCTATGTCTTTTGATACTCGTGTATTCTTTGATAAAGCCAGTTTTCGTGTAATTGTCTTTTTTTAAACCTGATCTATATTATAAAATTGTTTTAATTCACTCGCGCGAATTTTAGAATCGGTGAATTTAGTAATTTTCAAAGCCGATCACGGGAAGAGAAATGTTAGTCTGAGGATTGAACATATTTCGTCTGGCCCGGATTTGGTAGAAACATTTTGGTCCTCGAGCCGGACAGTTTGAGCCGGACATTGAGGTCAAACATTATTACTAAATAATCGACTTGCATACTTTAATTTAATTTTTGATTATGACATTCAATATGTTGCCGCCGCAATTTGTTAACGAAATGCATGTTTTCTTTTTCTTAAAGAGAGTTTACTTTTCCAGAAAATTCCAATTGATTTCATTATTTTCGTTTTCTATGATAACTTTTTTACTCTCAAAACAATTTCTTATTAATTTTAACATATGATATGCGTCCACAGAAATTACAATTCTTGTTTTGTAGATGGATGCTTAAAAGTTGGCTTTAAATTATCATAGTCAAATGAGCATCCTAGAATTTTTGCCATTGATATGTTAACGGGACAGCCATTAAAAGTTAATGAAACTACTTCTACGCCAGCTGCATGAACTTTTTCTAAACATCGATTTATCAAAGATGCACGCTATTGACCGTTAGTTCCTTCCACTTAAAATATGCTAATGGGAGTTTGAAATTCGAATTTATGGCAGTCAAAAAAAAACACTAAAGTATCTTTTGCTACCGCAAGATCATCATCGTTGATATCGGTACCCATATCTACGTACCCGTAATAATTTTCTCCGTCATATTCGATGTGCTTTCTGATAGCCATTTCATCGAGCGCTAATTTCGCAACAATTTTATATTCAGTGGAAGAAGATTTTAAGAGCTAAGAAGCTAAGAGCATAGAAAGCTTCAGAAATAAATCCCGGGTTACCGTTTATACTTTGGTACCACCTTTTAATGGACTGTTCCTGGCTGGACCCCAAAAAATTCCAAGAAATCATAAAAGTTGATATTTTGCCGTGCAAAGTTCTATGTTGTATTGCTAAACTGTCTAAAGTTGACAGAAGTTATTTAGTAATTGAGCTGAAGCAGTTTGTAGACCAATATGAGACTTTCATAAAGACTGAATGGGATGAAAATGACAAAAATGAACAAGATAAGCCAAAGCTGAATCATGATGTAGAAAAGAGTGAGGATTATAAATTACAATTGCAAGAAAAGAATTATGTTCACTATTTAGTGAGAAAAAAGGTTTTAGATGTTTAGCGTGCGCTTTTTATGTTGTTTCTGAATTATCTCAATCAGGGCTCTTTACTAATCTTTACATAGCTTATAAGTTTATATTAACCAATCCCTAAGAATGTTCTTAGGTTTCCACGGCCACTCAGAATCTTCTGGTTTGTGTCTTCTGGGGTACTATACCGTATACACATCAGCCCTGATGATGGACCCTGCAATGGGATCCGAAACATCGGCCAGAAGACACAAACCAGAAAATAACTCTTCCTTGTTACTTTTGAGCAGATCTTTTCAAAATAAAAAATAGGCTTAGATCAACTTTGAATCAGGAGTTAATGTCTAATCTTTTGTTTATAAATATAATTAAGTATTAATTTAAGTAAGAATTTAATTATCGATGAAGTGGCAATTTAATTTTCATTACGATGAACTTAAGAAAAAAATGATGGTTTAGTGCAGGTACTAAAGGATAAATTAATGTTTTAAAGAGCTTAATATTAATCCTTGAATAAATAGCGTGATTATTTCCAGTATACATAGTATTTGTCAATTACATATTTAACTTATACCTTTGATATAGATAAAAAATAGGCCTACTAGCAGCTACGGCTTTGAAGCCACGTATTTGAAATTGCTTGCACATAGCCCCCTGACCCACGTTAAGTAGCTCAATCAATGTATGTGAAAATTATAAGATGGCCGATAGATTCCTGCCTATGTTAAATGTTCAAACAATCAAGACCTAATATCAATAGTTATGGAGATATGCAGTATCAAAGATTGCACTCTTTTTTCAATATTTCTGACTTATTTTTTGCAAAAAGTTGAACTATCATTACAGTAACTTTTATCGATTATGAAAAATTTATTTGTTTCAATAAAACTTAAATAAAACGATAAAAACCTTGTAAAAAAAACTTTTTCCAATATTCGCAAGGTTTTTATCATTTTATTCTACTTGTATTAAAGCGAATAAATTTTTCCTAATCTACGCAAGTTACTGTAATGATGATAGTTCATGATAGTTCAACATTATAAAGAAATGCAAACTTTGATATTGCACATCTCCATAAAATGCAGGGGCCTCTTCACTAGTTCTCGCCGAGGGCCCCCAGAGTGCCAGTGCGCCCCTGTCGCTCTAGCCAAAGCGAGGTCGGCCGATACGTTGGCTAATGTGTAATCGCTGTCCGCCATTTTGCGAGGTTGGCCGAGACGTTGGCTCTGCCGAGGTTGGGCCAATGTGTGCAGGGCCCTTAAAGTATCTTCGGCCTGATCTAGCAACATGCACATGTGTATTTATATCATACATAGTGTATCTATGTAGTATGGTCATACAAGAAAATGTAAATAAATAATTCATTTAATGTGTTGTATAGGAGTGATTTTTTGAAGGTCATTATAATATATATTGTATGTACGACACATTCTTTTAATGGGAGAAAAATAACCAACATTATTAGAATGCTGACTTATTCTGAAGAACTCGGGGTGTCTTATACAGGATTTAACACGCAAATTTATGTCAGATAAATAAAGAGAATCAATAGCTTCACTGAGAATATTGTATAATATTGTATATTTTCCGTCGAGACTGAAGTTTGTGCATTTAAATAAAAGCAAGAACATCCTCGTAGCTGTGAAGAATACTGTGTTGACCAGCTCCATAGGAAAAAATACGTAGAAACTTATTTTTTATTTTTTTTTATTAGATTTTTTTAAATACAAATCTTATATATTTACATATTTGATACATAAAAAAATTTAGGTACATAAATTTTTTATCATTGTACCTCTCCAAAAAGAGACTAACTCTTGTGTCTGGAGAGGGAGTTACGCTTTTATACATAATATGTGATAATAATTAATGCATAAAGTTAAGTAAAATAAATAGTACATAATTATAATATAAGAAAAAAAAAGTTACATAATATGAGATAATAATTAATGCATAAAGTAAAGTAAAGTAAATAGTACATAAATATATAAGAAGAAAAAATGTTACTTTTTCTGCACTCTTCGATTCTTGCAACATGTGTTGGTATCCCAAGGTACTTTCCAAACATGCGATGTGTAGAGAATTTTCAGAATTTGAGGATTTTAAAGTCGTGAGTAATTAGATTGATTAGATCGAAGGGTGGATGATTGCGAAATATACAGAAAATCTGAATGCAATTATCGGTAATGGAATATTTGTCACTCGTGAATGTCACAAAAAAATAACTGAAGAAGAATGCAGCAGAAATGCGGTTGCTCAAGCGCACGTTTATGCGCATATTAAGCGCATGCGTAAAATTTATTTACGATACAATAAATTAGAGGCGAATGGACAATTAATGCTTCACACTGACTATTGAACTAAAAAAAAGTTAAATTCTTAATTTAAATACTCGATGTCACAGAGTGCAGGTGGAATACAATGGTGTAAAAATTTCAAAGCTGCCAACATTTGAAATATCTAATTCTAGTATTGAGCCCACAATCCTAACTGAATTATTCTACCGTTGGTCGGTTTTTTCGAGTCGCGTCAGAACAACACAGAAAAAAAACTTTTATTATTAGTCGACTGTGAAATTAACATGATTTTAAGTATTCAGAATATTATGAGTGCGTTTAAATTTTTTAAGAAAACAATACTGGATTTTATCCCCAAAAGAACATCATTAATCAAGATATATTATACATTTTCTTTTGTTAAATTTTTTATTCTTACTTTCTAAATAATTTTTAATATGCCTTAGTTTAATTCATAAATATTTTTCATTACTAACATATATATAAATGTGGAGACCTGTAATTGGCCATCTATATTATATCAATGTTTTCTATGCTTCTTTGTTGTGCTGTTGGTCTTCCATGATCATTAAATAAATAAATAAATGTCTTATAGAGATGAAGCTATTTGTTATGACCTCTCTTACACCTGATCTAAATTATCACATTACACAATGTAATGTTCACTAATTCCGCCCATGATAGACTACCGCATGTATCAATTTCTTTGATATTATATATATATGATGTTAAAATAGCTTTGTCTTTATGATACATCTTTAATATACCTATGTTTACTAATGATTTTAAACGTTAAAAAATGATTGAATTATTTTGACATTTGAATAACCATAAACTAGGACGCGATCAACAATTTTGTGGAGTAGATAATTGAAAACAACGTTATATACCTACAGTACATAGCAGAAACATTAAGAAAGCACTTAAACATCGCATTTTTATGTTGACTTGGTACTTAACGTGGAGGAGTAATAAAAATAAACGTTTCGCAAGGTAAGAAAAACTACCGAACGCTAATGAATACATTTTCCCGCAAATGTAAACAAAGTATTTTCGGGATGGCAATATACATTTACCAACAGCCGTGTGACAATTTACTATTGCGCACTCTGATATTACTAATTCATTCAATGTTGTAGGTTTTTACTATTCATCTTCCGATATTATTGATTGTACCTATTTGTATTTTGAACAGTGGAGGCCCTGGACAAAAAATAGAAGCGTCGGAAGACCTCCCAAAAGGTGGTCTGATGACATAGTCCAGCAAGCAGGAAGAACCTGGATGCGAATGGGGAGAAACAGAGATGAGTGGAAGAAATATGGAAGAGGCCTGCATCCAGCAGTGGAGGGGAAAAGGCTAAGGAAGAAGAAGAAGAAGTATTATAAATATTGTCTTCACGGGGATTCACGGGGAAAAATTGGCAATGCCAGCATAATTTACAATTTTTCTCATATGTAAAGGTATAAAATTAAAATAAACTAATTGTGTTCCATATATTTTAAATACATATATCTTTAACTACACACTAAGTTGTTTTATCTACTAATAAATTACTCAAGCAATGATATTTTATAAATGAAAAAAATTGGTCCACTTTGTGAGCTTTTTATGACCCACCTAAATAAATTACAGTGGCGAGTAGTGATGGGTCCGCTCTGTATCAAGTACCTATTACAATGAAATACTTCATTATAGTACACTTTTTAATTGAACTACACACACACAATAGTGCACACTTCACACCTTTTAATAGAACTACACACTTTAAACTTCATAACTTCAAACTGCATACTTCAAATAGCACACTTCAAACTGCACGCTTTAAACTTCATTCTTCAAACTTTAAACTTCAAATTGAAGTGCGACTTTTAGTGAAGTAGAAAAAAATGAACACTTGTAACTTTCAATACGGTGAAATTGTTGATTGGATTGGATGCGGATAAAATGTTTTTTTGAAATCGCCTCCCCTGTCTGAAATAATCTTTGAAGGACTTAATGTGGATAAATGGTCGATAACTTGTTGTAAATTTGTACTTCATGTGTTCATTGAAGTAGACGAAGTGCGTAATATTTCGGTACCGACTACAAATGAAGCGTATACTTCGAAGGGCTCAAATTAGGGAACGTGTGCATGTTGAAGTCTTCATTTCGAAATGAAGTTTTGCTTTCGCTAGCGCCGAGCAACCAATAACGAGCATTTAGTTTTGTAAGAAATTTTGGAAGGAGAGGGGAGGCTCGTGATGATACTTATCCATAGATACGTGAAAAATACAGATAAAATGGCTGACATGTCAAACGTATTAAGGGAATAATTACGATCTTTTAAATTGTAATTATTTGTTTATTACTCTTGAGCGCGGTTCTTTTATGTCATTTTTGAAATCAGGACACTCAATTATACCGGAAAATGTGATAATTTTAAAAATAGCTCACAAACTCATATTTTGCAATAATCCCATATTGATATAGTGGTTATAACTCTCACCTAGTGATGGTCGGTGGTTCGAGCTCTATCCAGGACACCAGAAAGTCCTATAAACAGTAAGAATAATGACATTATACTTATTCTGGGTTGGAATCTCCACTGAAATAAAAAAACTGAAATCTATAATTTATACGGGTTGATACGTTTAGTTACTAAAATATTTATTATATTTATATTTTTAATGAAAACCACGGACCACCAAAATGTATGGATAGTAACTAACGTTTTTTTTTTTGTATCACGTTTTCTGGTTCCGCGGGTGGTTCCAATACGTTTGACTTGTTTGAAAAATCACTACGAGTTTTTATATTTTGAAACATTATAAAAATTTAAACAAATACTTTTAAAAAGTATTACAATCCAAGAAGTATCCTCTTGGCAACCTCAGAAGGAAGGCGACAGGTGGGTCGCCATAGTTTAAGCTGAGAGAAACAACAAAAAAGTGTATGAAAACGGAATGGGTCTGGACTGGTTAACTCATACGGAAGCAGTACAAGACAGGGGAATATGGAAACACCTTGTCGAGGATTTGAGCTCCCGACCCTACTAGGACAAGGTGATGAATATGATGATGAAGTATTATAATGTCTTAGTAAGTCGCGTTTCATTACAAAAAGATGTCTTACTTGAAGGCTCATACAAAATTTAAAAAATATTGAAAAAACAACGTCTATTGTAAAAAATACCTTTTATTTACTAGGGGATTTAATTATTCAAAAAAATCTTTAACTGCATTATAAATGTGTCTTAAATGTACGAGGAGAGGAACAAACTTCCTCTGTGACCCAATCTTCTCACATAAAGAAGGGGTATAGTTCTCTTTGTACAATTTTACACTCTGTGGAAGATTTCCAATGCCAAATACTTTTAGCCAAACACGCTAGATGACGCCAGTATAAATATTTTTATTTATTTATTAATAACAGTATTATTATACGTTTTTTAATTCAGCATATTTTGAGTATGTCCAATTTTTCAAGTTCACAATACCAAAATCAATTTTTCAAGAACTCAAGGATTGTATCCCCAGGGGGACTTCATTAATCAAGATATATATTACAGATGTCTCATAGCGACGAAGCTATATTTTTTCCCTTATAAAAATGTAGCTTCGTCTCTACGAGGTGTCTATAATATATATATTGATTAATGTTTTCATAATATTTACTGTATTTACACAAGCGTTCGATTTTCTAGAGTCTTTGCCGTAGAGGGTATTTCACTTAAAAATAAGGGGTAACCTTTAAAGACGCTCGTTCTTCATTTTGATTTACTATTATTAGACAGTTGGTTTACCTTCGTGTGAGGTTAAGACCCATGGGTTAGCAGTGTCTAGAATTCTCTTTATTTAGCCGCTTAATGCGGCTGCACTGACACGGTTAAACGCGCTACAGCCTGTTGTGTGTGTGACGCCACCGTCTGCCAAAGGTTATAAGGGTGATAATTAATGCAGCAGTAAAGAGAAAACGATGTTTGATCGATGATAAGTAAATCAACAAGAAGAGCGGTAATACGTGGTTGTGTATAATATGTACCTACGTGCCTACTCGCTTAACTTATTTAATACTCACATATGCCAACAAACCGCATATCCCGCAAGGATATATGAATACGTACAAAGTTAATCAAGCATCGAGCTTCCTTGTTATATTTTGTTCCAAAATTAAGGTTTTCTCCATACACCTACATCGTAGGGCTTTAAAGTAACCAAATACTGGCTTCTATTTTATTTTATGAAAATAACATCTTCGGTTTCATGACTTCTTAAGTTAAATACGAGTAATTTGGCATGATTATAAATAAAATATTAAACATTTTATTAACCACAATTATTCTTTAATGTAAAAATTCAACATGTTTCAGCGATGCTCTCTTCTTCAGGTCAAGAAATGTATTCTACATTTACGTAATGTAGAATATATTTATATTTATTATAATATATTGTCGTAACATTGTCTAGACTTTAGAAATAATAAATATTTAGTATGCTTTAAACTTAACGCGTAAAATTTATAATTTAAAAAATATAACATTTTTGTATTAAATAATTAAAAACCAAGATAACTGCTTGATTTTCGTTTTTTTTTGAACACGCGGTTAACCGCTTTCAGTTTAAACGAGCTCGGAAGTCGCCCCACTTTCATTCTAAACCCACGTCAGTTTGAAAGGCTCGCTGATATTGCTGACCTTTAGGGAAAAACTTTTCGGTTTAGCGTATTTTTAAGAAGATGCTAAGGATGCCTTCTAACCATTACTTTTCAACTTTTACTCACTGGAGCAAGTATTAAAGCACCTGGAATATAGCGATATATCTATACGTATGTATAAAGCGATATATCGGAATATAGTGAAGGTGTTTGAATATAGCGATGTAACAGATAATTTGATTAGGTACTCAGATAATTTGATTAAAGATAAAAATGTTAAATTAGGAAACATATCAAAATAAACAAACATTATTTCACGAGAAAAATAAAGAAAGATTTTTGATTAATCATAAATAGAGTCCATGAAGAACGAAACATGGACCATCGGCCAGAGTATGTCCGGGAGGCTAGCGACCTTTGAGATGTGGTGCTACAGGTACATGGCGAGAATCCATTGGTCAGAACATATCCGAAACGACGAGGTGTTGAGCAGGGTGGGCGAAAAGAGGCAGCTCCTGAACAGAATCGCCCAACAACACCAGATTGTCGGAGATGTGCGCTGTAGCACCTACCAAGAAATGAAGAAGCTGGCAGGAGTGGAGAAATTGAGTGCTTGTTGCAGACCAATCCTAGGATTGCGAGCCATAAAAAACAAGTCCATGACTACGAATACAGGAATTTAGCGATGGAGGTATTTGAATATAGCTACGGAACAGATAATTTGATAAGGTACTCAGGTAATTTGATTAAAGAAAAATGTCAAACAGATCAAAATAACCAAACATTATTTTATAAGAAAAATATATTTTTTTGTTTAATCATAAATAGAGTCCATGACTATTAGCTATGAATACAGGTATTCAGGATTGAGTATTTTAAGAAAAATGAATATCTATAAAATGATATATTAACAAGCTCCCCATAAACAAATAAAATTAATAAATATGAAATATTCATTTGAATTAAAAGCAAAAATAATATAAGAGTTGGACAGTGGACTTGGAACATGTTTAAAATGTCCATCTACAAGCTTTAATTAAGCTTCACTTGTCTGTATGTCTGTTTGTCTCCAAAATTAATAATCGAAATATCAACATTTTTCCGACCAGCTGAAGCTCTGAAACTTTCAGCGTTTTGATGATGACATGATTTGTTTAATATTATGAGAGATGAAACTCATTTAGACATTCAGTTCTGGTGCGTGTAGGCATACAATGAACAAATTAATGTGAATCATCGTCATGGTTGCATCATCGCTTATCAAATACGTTCAGCACTACATTTGGCGACTCGGATCTCCTCAGTTCATCAATCCCATAATTTAAAACTCTCGGAACTTTAGCTCAGTCTTAACTCTATATATAATATCACGGGATGGTAGAATCTCAAGGAATTACCTGCTATCGAAGTTTTTAGAACGATCCACACTGGAAATAGAAATGTATAGAACGTTCTCAAGGCTTCGAGAAATCCACATGTTTTGTATAAAAAGGCGAGCGTGCACACAGGAGCGAGTTTCGACAAATGCGACATAGAAGTGTACAGAAAAAGTAATGTGGCCAGCGCGCGTGTGACCAAGTGTTACCAAGTGTAAGATCTACCAAGCGATAGAAAAAAGCAGACAGATTGTAGAACGAAATTAGTGAATTACTGTATGAAATATTCACGAAACATTTAGTCTGTATTAAAGAACAGTGCTCCAATTAAATTTGTGTCCGGTAACTTTGATGATAAATAAAACTATAATTTTTCATTTGAGTGCCTCCCACAGCCGCGATCCTGTGATAATAATATGGCATTTTACGTGGGTAAATAAATGTATGTGAATCTACATTAAATTTATGTAGATAATTGTGCTCTCTGCTTATTTTTGTGCTTTTATATTTTCTTCTAAGAATCTTTGTTCACTTTGATATTCAGTAATTTATTTATTTATTTCGTTGCTATACATAAAATGCATTAATTTTAGCTGTACTTAACTTATATAATATAAATTGGTTAAAGAAAAATATCAACCATCTTCTACATTCCGCCATAAATAACAGTGTTTACATGAAATCATGATTGCCCTAATATAATATGATACCTGGCTTGACATTTAGATTGTTACATTATTTGGATGAGTGTCCCAATAAAAAATCGACTCATCTCTCTTATCCAACATTTAATCATTGTTTTTAAATTTTCCGGTTACTTAAATTTTGAAACATTTTCCATATTTCAAAAGTTAGGAAAGATGTATTATATAGTTAAGGGCCTAGATATCTAAAATTTCTTTGTCCAAAAGTGGTTCGCGCTCTTAGCTGAGACTTGAATTTAATCATTGTTTCTGCGTATAAGAATTGTATGTGATTTTTAATTCAATTGAACACAAATTCACTTAGTTTAAACACTATATTTTTGGTACCACCAAACCGTTTTTTGTTACCAAAAATATAGTGCAATTGCAATATTATTATTATTAATTGTATCGTTACTTTTCATAAAATTAATTAATCAAAATTAAGTTAAATGGATTTGACAACGTAAGTTAATAGGTTCTGGGAAATTAATTCTCGTTCTACTAGACCAAGATTCCCGCTCTTAGTTTGGGAACAACTGACGAGCCAGTATGTAAGACTATGGGTCCAAGCAATAAATTGTAAAATATGCTTAAATGTAAGAAATATCTAACATTTTTTACCTTTCCGCGCAGGCAGGTAGATACATCTTCCAGGGAAAGTAATTTTAAAATTCACTTAGCATATCTCAGAGGTTTCGGTCTCGCAATAAATTCTAATTTAAATGGCAGGTTGTGTTTACTTCCCCTGTAGGCTCCTGACTTTGAAAGAATGGAGGAAAAATCTTTTTATAAAATAAGACTTTAAGGAATTTTCAAACAAGGGTAGATGTTAAATTGGGGAAGTTTAAACGATTCAATATTCATACTTTAGACAGTTTTTTTTGGAAAATATTGAATTGATTTATTGATCAAATCTAACTTATACAAGTTTTATCTCAGATTACATAAATATCGATTCGGTATATGCGATATATCGATTTGGTATATCCGGATGCCGAAATTTTGTGGAAAACTTATCTGAAACCTATTACGAAAATATATCTAGAACTACTTTTCAGATATTTTGAGACAGCTTTCGAGAATCGCATCGTCGAAGAAATTTATTTCTAGAATAGGTTGCCATCTATTTCTAGAATAAGTTTTAGACAGGTTTGTGGTTTCTGATTCCTTTTTATTTCGAAATTAATTGTTTCGGAGGTGAGTTTATAAAACTCCATAATCACACATATGGAAATAAAATTATTTTAGTTCCCCATTTTAATTTTTATGAGAGGCGTTTAACTTTATGAGGGCATTATAAATTTAAGTATTTTACATTCAAGAACTTGTATTTATATAAAAACAATCAATTGTTGAGAGATGGTATCAATAGTTTTCATATAACTACAAGTTGTTTTCAATAGTTTTCATCTAAATACAAAATGTCGAATGTAAGGTATTTAGATTGATTAATAATGATACTGAGAGCGGCAAGACTACAGATGTCTCTAGCATAGTTCCTTAAAATATATATGGAAGGGTTCAATTTGGAACATATATAAAACGTTCAAAAATTTGATAATGTGTGTAAAATTTAATCGCTTAAGCCAGCTCAAACAGGTTGTAAACCCTGGTATAAAAATACGTCCAGACACGTTTTTCATATAAATAGCTTCATGTCTGTGAGACTTCTTTAATTTATCTTAATTAAGTGATGACAAATTTCTGACAACATTCCAGTCCAGTGTCTACTTGCGTTGTTAATATATGTAATACCTGGAAGTATGTCATAATCGTGTAACGTCCAAACATTTCACACGATTGTGAGTGTGTGTGTGTGTGTGTGTGTGTGTGTGTGTGTGTGTGTGTGTGTGTGTGTGTGATTGTGTATTTATGTGTAATTGCGGCGATGGAGGCGAAATGAAACGCTCAAAATTATTAATGTCTTATATTAAATTTTTAAAATATTTTTATTTATATTTAAAAAAAGGGCACGACTTAATTGTAATCACACACTAATTTCCACTATCATGACACTTATGGATATATATTATCACAGTGTTTCGCTTTGGAACACTTTCGAACGCCCAGTAGGTACTCTCGTAATTTATTTCGCCGGCCGCACTGTCGGCCAAACGTCAAATCAAACTGTAAGCGAAGAAATAGAGCGGCCCTCTTTTCAGAAGAAGAAACTGTCATTTCGCGAAGGTTTCTGGATGTTCCTGGTATTCTATACCATCCTAGTAATTTCCGATTTGTTTCAAACGTTCAGAGTATTGGTTAATTCTCAATTGTGTGCAGTTATTTTCATTTCTAGCGACTTGTAACAATGAATAATGACATTGTATGCCGTGTTCTGGTGTAACGGATTTTCTGAAAGTCTTTTTTCCAACTCGAGGGCGCGTCTTATATGGAAATAAGACGCAACTTTAATGAATGCGATACTATTAGCGATATCATTCTATGTATAAAGGATTATTATTTTTTAAATGGCCTTAGCACGTTTTGAAAGCGGATCATTTAAGTCGATGTTACTTGAAAACATTGGTAGTGCTGTGGTAGAGGTGTTTGTGGCTACTTCCCTCTGCGTATCCGGCTTTCTAACTTCCTGTTCCAGAGTTTCCGTGAGGACGACGCCGCTGCATACGGACACCCGCGTCGGCGTCGGCCGAAGTCCTTATCAGCAGGAATTCGTGTTTGACAGAGCGAATCAGGCACGGCATGGGCTGTGCTTCGTCCGCAAACATCTAAAACAGAAGTACAACATATATTTACATGAGTTCGTAGTTTAAGTAATAGTGTTCTCCATTAATCGATAATCAGCTTGTTTACATGCGGTAATCTTGTAAATGTATTACATTTACTAAATTGCCACATATAAACAAAATGGATCTTAATAAAAAGTTTAATATTAAAAAGCGAGTTTCAATTAATACATTATTAGACTGCGGTGTACCGCAATATCACATATCAAAATATATAGTAATTTAAAAAATTTATTGAATTAAAGTAGTTGAGTATCAAAACCTAACTTTTATTTTTGACCTTAAATCAAAGAAAACTCTTTTACAAATTGTTTATAACTTGAATGAGATCCAATAAACCCAACTAACTATCAAAACATAAATTTTTTATTTTTGACCTTAAATCAAAGAAAACTCTTTTACAAATTGTTTATAACTTGAATGAGATCCAATAAAAAGTACTGGAATAAGGAATTTATTTATTTCAATGCTGTGCATAAAATACTTTTGTTTTAGGTGTAACTTTACTATGTCTCACTAGAAAAATGTGTTAAGACGGGCAAAAATTATGCTATAAATTAAAAATAAAACATTCAAATAACACAACATAAATTAAATTTATGTATTTCGTGAGTTATTTCAACATTTAAAATGGACTTAGACTTAGTAGATTTTGAAACCTGATAATGGATTTAAGCTGCTTTTGAAATGTAAGCATTTGAATTTAAGTTGATATTGAATTTCAAAGAAATAAATATATTAATTGCATTATCAGGGTTGTAGTGAAATAAAGCTCTAAGCTATTTAAGAGTGTAAAATATTTTTGAAATTGTTATTAAACAATGAAGATATTAATTTTTTATTGCAGTGAATTTAGATATATGCATATTTTGAAACTCGAGCTCATTATTAACAAGCAGTAACCATAGATTGATACTTGTTATGATAGTTAACTAATATGTAAAATGTAGGAATAAACCTAGAGAATGTATTGACATTCAAATTTAAAAAAAGACAAAAATGGTGGTTGGGTAGGTTTTGATACTCAACGTCCGTAACTTGCTGGAATTAGAAGAACAACACTGATTAGCCACTATTGAAGCGCGGGCAGCCGAGAGATCAAACAGCGCGCGGCTCAGGATACATGTGAAGGTCGCGCAAAGAAACTACACGGTGTATTATTGATGGATTCGGAGTTTAAGTTGCAGATAATGATAGATTATTAAAAATATTTAGTTATTTCTACTTGAGATTTTAATTTTTTTTTAATAAAATAAAATATTTTATTTTTTCTAATTGTTTCGAAAAATTATGATTTTCTTGAAACTAGTAGTGAAAAAATAAATTATTTTTAAAAACTCAAGTGGGTACAACAGAGTAAATATAATAAAATATATTACACGATCTTGACACTTACATTAATTTAATTTTGTTAATTAAGTCATATTTATTTTACTACTAAGCTCCACAACATGCTTACTCCAACTTTGAAATATTGTATTGAATATTATATTGAATAATATGAAATATTATTCAATATAATATACAATTACAATATAAAATGAAATATTATATTGAAATATACAATATTGAAAAGATTGACGAGTTTATAAAAAAGATAAATGTATTGCTAAATGAAATTGATGCAGACAAATTAAAAAGTGTACTAAAAACGACCTAGAAATTAAAATCTAAATAGGAAAAAACTAGTTCGCCTCGTTTTTTTTAAGCAAAAAATGAGGAGGACTAAGAATAAAAACACCATAAACAACACTTTATTGTAAGCTTTTATCTAAATAGATGCTAATAAAGAAAAAAAGCAAAAAATTTTGATTCAAATTTCTGCATTTATAAGTTTCTTTCCGGATATTAGCATTCCATTAATGTATATGTAGGGTATGAAAGTAAAAGCAGAAATATAAAAAAAAAATAATGCAGACATCGAGGATAACTAATTTATAATATAATGAATTCGGGATTTTATAGAAAACAGAGCCTATAAATTTATAGAAAACATTATTTTGGACGGGATACAATAAATAAAATCAAAATATCAGTACATTTTTAATTAGTAATCCTCGGTGACTGCATTCAAAACATTTTTTGGATATTGCTGCTTTGATATAATATTTTTATTTATTTATTTTATTTATTTATTTTATTAATTACACGGCTAATAGCCTTTTACAACAGGTTTATACATAATTAAAATACAACAAACGATTAAATGTAAAAGAAAAATAAAGGGTATAAATGTAAAAAAGTATATATACATAGTTTAAACATAATAAGGTTAGACATATATGTAAAAAAAGTATATATGCAAAAAAGTGTAAAATAGTGATCTCAGAAATTTTTACTCACCGATAATATAACAATATTAAATTTGAATAGCCAGGTATTTATAAAAAATTTAAGACATTATATAAAAATTTTAATATTTTGAAAAGAAATGATCATATAATGATTTTTTAAATTTTGAGAAAAAATAGATGCGCACGGTGTATTTCACATTAATTATTTGGATATTGCTGTCTTTGCTTGCTTGTACACTCACATATGCTGGTTGTACAGATTCTATCAGTTAACATTTACTATTTTAGTCTCAGAACAGATCTAAGATCTGGGCCTCCATTATGTATAAGTAAAGTTTATCTATGTGTTTGATAAATTCCTCATTGATGTACTCGAAGTCTGTCGACTCACTGAATTTACATAGGTTAGATTGCCAAATATATATTTGGTCCGATTTGCGAAGTGACACCGTCGCTACAACTTTGAAGTTTAATCATTCACTGGAGCGAAGTATCAATTGCCTCAAGTGAATTGCGGATGTGTGACTTTCTTATTCTGAAGGAACATTTTTCAAAATAGAAAACAAGCCAATCATGTCAGATGTCAACAGTTTGAAAATTGGACGTAGTTGTGCAGAAAGACTGACTGAGAAATGACTCCTAAAAATTTGAACCTACAAAAATCTGATACGTCGATATTTATTCCATTATTACTCGTATTTTTTGTATACGACTCATTGTAGTAGGAAAAACAATTTTATTTACAAAGATATGAGGCGTTTCACAGGTTGAATTTCTTTTTACAAAATATCTAAATATTGTGCGAAAAAATGTATGTATTTTTTCTATGTGGATTCTATTCTTTCACCCATGCTGTTCAACTTATATTCAGAAGAAATATTTATTGAAGTTCTGCAAGAATCTACTCAAGGACTTGTTATAAATGGGAAGATTATGAACAACCTGCGTTATGCAGATGATATGGTACTTCTAACAAGTAACATTGAGGATCTGCAACTTCTGCTGAATCAAGTAGTGAAGACATGTGAGAAATTTGGGTTAGAACTTAATACAAACAAAACAAAATACATGCTTATAAGCAAAAATAACGCAGTTGACTTGAATGACAATCTTTATATAGTTGGAACGAAACTAGAGAAGGTACAAAGTATTGTATACTTGGGCTGCAACTTAAATGAATGATGGGATCCTTCGGTTGAAATCAAATGCCGCATAGAGCAAGCTCGGGCAACCTTTATCCGCATAAAAATATGTTCTGCAGTCATGATCTCAACCTAGGATTACGAATTCGAATGGTCAGATGCTACGTGTTTTCAGTATTATTCTATGGAATGGGAGCATGGATGCTTACCGAAGAACTGATAGGGCGACTTGAGGCATACGATATATGTGGATCTACAGAAGAATTCAAAAAATAATTTAATAACCAAATTAATTAATCAATTAGAAAGACATACAGAAAAATCTAATTTACGAAAAAATATTAGGTTACTACTGGGATTCGAACCCAGGTCACCTCCTTTCCGGGGCCGGTGCTCTGACCACTAAGCTATAGCAACCCTCTATGTTTCCGTGAATATATCGACATATAAGGTCAAAAAATAAGCTGGATGGACAGAGTTACGAATGAAGATGCTATGGCTCGGATGAATAAAGAAAAATAAGTTATTAAAACAATAAAAATCCGAAAACTTCAATATCTAGGACATATGATGAGACATCCAGAGAAATACGAGCCAACGTCCGTTAAACGGACAGGGCACGAGAAGAAGAAGTAGTTACTCTAGAATTGAAAAGTTGCATAATGCGTCCATACCACATGGATATTTTCAATCAATATTTTTAGTTGAAAAGAATTTGTCAATTTGAAGCCATAGAAAACAATCAAACCACTTTTTTTAGTTTGAGAGTTCATTTAACGGTGATGGCCGTGATGTGGGTGAAAATATTATTGAATTTACCAAAAACTATATCACTTAGAGCTTGGACGTTTTCAGCACATAAAGATATCGTATCGGGTTGTCCAAACGCGTACATAACACATTTTTTATCATTTTGTGGGTTGGATGCTCTTTGCATAACTAAGTCCAATTGTAAAATGATGCTGCTGTACTGTAAGTAGTAAATTAACAGTAATATTTCTAATGCAAAATAATAAAACAATGAATAATAAACACCAATAATCGTTTTACAAAGGAAATATCGAACTACTTTTCTTGACACATTCGCTGTAATTATGCTCCGATAGAAAAATTCTACTTACTTGTGTCTTGCGGAGTAATATATATTTTTTAAATTTAATCGGCCGAAAGAAAATATTTGAAAGAATCGTATTTATTCGTATCCGGGATTTTTCCGTATAAAAAGAGAAAAATAAATTATTCATTACCTATTGGTAGCCACGTGCCAGTTTAGGAAAAGGGAGAAACAAAATAGCGTTATACCTTTCAATGGACCCTTCAGTTGGAAGGCAACCCCATTTGGTATAATTTTTCACTTGAAATTTATTATAGAAAAGTGCCAACCGTAATGTCCCAAGCAAGCCAAGTTCTATCGGATTTTATATAAGATATATAAAAGGAATGCAATATATACATCCTTATAAATTAATTAAGAAATGTAATTATTATTCATTGCGCGTTTTAAATCAGTAAAGGTTTCCTTATAAAATGGGCGTGTAAATTTCATTTGGAAAGGTAAATTATAATTGCTAAACCATGACATTATCAAACTTCTTCTTTGATATTTATGGAGGTTATTACAAGAGTGAAAAAAAATTAACATAATTAACTAGAACATACTTTGTTTACATTACTAATTTGTTGAAAATACCAATATGTTTTGGGGCCGTATACTGAATACTTAAAATTAAAAATCGAAGTATAGACATTAACAAAATAAAAAATAAATTTATGGGAGTTGAGTAAATAATTAAGTACTAATACTAAAACAAATTTAAAGATAACTATTTGTAAAAAGAACGTGGCTATTTGTAATATTTAATTTACTGTTAACACTTTTCCTTATTTCAGAAATTTCTAATTTATCCAACAGTAATCCTGTATTATTTGTATGTAAAATTTGTAAACCCTTAATAATATCAAAGAAATGATTTATTTCCAATATTTTGGTATTTTCAACAAATTATGGTGAGAACAAAGTATACATTTATTCTGAATTATATTAATAATATGATCGCAAAATGATTTGGCATTTATTGAAGAATAAAAAAAAAGATACAATTTTACTTGTCCTGAAGGGGATTGAGACCAACCGAAACTAGTTGGCGAATGCATATATCTAGTAATAAGTTGTTTAAAAGTAAGTATTCTATTTTATTCTAAATTAAAAACAAAGATTAATTGAAAATTGTTTTGTTTTGTTTCATTATTTCTCGTTTTTAGTTTTAGTCCCAAAGACAGACGATAAAATACTTTAATGAAGTTTTCACAAAATGGTTAAGAGGGGGGTCCACAAATTAATACGGTTGGATTTATTTTAAGATACTCAATAAACATTGTCTCCCATTTGGGCCATCTATTAAGAGGTAATTGGAACTTTTGGGAAATTATTTCCCTACTGAGTTATAAATTAAGGAGTAAATGACGTTTTGGGAAAAGGAAATTGATACAAGGCCGCACTGCTTTAATATTTTATTTATTTTTATTTTTAATCAGACGCTAACAGAATACTCGGTACAAAATACTTAAATCTCAGACCAATTATGAGTGCCTTTAATATCACAATTATAAGTGTATTTGGTCTGTTCTAGCATAAAACATATATTTATATGCCGTAAAACTGCTGTACATAAATATATGTATATTTATAGCAAAAAAATAAGTATTGAAAAAAAGCAACATCCACATGTGTATTTATTGTATCAATATAGTGTGATCGTACGTAAATAAATAAAATGTGTTCATGTTATTATCAAGAAAATTGATGTGCTGTAGGAGTGACTTTTTGAAAGATGACAGGGTATCTGCAAGAATATCAGCATCAATGTGAAGGTCAACACAATAGAAATTATAAATACGACGAATCCTTGTGATGAGAGAAAAATAACGAACATTATTACAATGTTCTTATTCTAAAAACTTGTTCTAAAACTACTAATATTCTTGACACTAATTGGTATATAAGGAGAACTTACAATAATTTTTTATTTACGGTATGTTGTATTATATGAAATAAATAAGAAAAAAAGAAGTAAGAAGTACATAATCTATTATGCATATCTTTTGATAAGGGTGTATTTATTATATATTCAAGAACACATTCATATTTGTGAAGTTGTAATTTTTCAGAACAAAGTTCTGTGAAATATTATATATGTATTTATATTATATATATATTTATTATTATTTTACAATGTCTCATTACGCAAACGCAAGTCTGAAACTTTGCGAGAGATTTTGCATGGTGATAAATTCAGATAGTAATTCAAAAGGGTGAAGGCAAACCTCGATATTAAAGTGCTTGTGAGGAAAATCGAACAACACATCTTGTATTGTGTTATACGGGTGAAGTAAATGAACTCTATAAAAGGTGGAAATAATAAACAAGAGATCGTCTCGAAATAATAAAACACGAAGCGAATGACTTGCGAAAGGATAGGCAGATGGATATTAAGGGCGGCGTCCCATAAGGTGCTAAAATTGAAAGGCGTGATCTGGTATAGTAAACTCAGTGTAGGTACATGTAGAATTTTTTCGATTTTTAACTTGGATAAATATTAATATTTTACATTTTTTACTGATATTCAACATTAAAATACTGGTTGGTATATATGTTAGTGAATGTATGTATCAATTATTTTGTGAAAGTGCAAAAAATTAAAAAAAAACATTGGTCATCACAAGTGATAGCATAAAGACACGTAACTGCGCAGCCGCTACTAAAGAGCGAAGATTGAAAATCCGCTGAATCCGCCGGCTTGCGCACTACCCACAGCGCACTGTGCTATCCATACACTGCGCTCCCCGCTCCACTTTCCCCTACAATACATACAAATATTAACAAATTAACATCAGTTTCTTCGAGAAAATATTTCTTTTTTGCGACCGTTGAATTCTTATATATTGTAATTATTTTATTGAATAGATTAAATATGAACTCCATATTTAATTTAATATATTTACAGAGATATTCACATAACTAGAGGCGATGTCAATTTAGAGTACCGTAGAGGAAAGGTTAAATAAAGGATGCTCTGTCGGTACAGTATACCGTCGTAACACTTAACCCACGATCAGTATCTGATATGAGTACCGCTAAATTGACAAAATTGGTAGGAGACCGGCAACGTACTCCACGACTAATTAATTGTTAATTAATTAGTAATATACTTCATGTTTAACCCTGCCGTATACGGCTTCAGGCTCAAGCGGGCGCATATTTTATTAATACAATAGTGAAAATAATGCGACAACTATTTTAATTAAATCAGAACAATCCATTTATCTTCAATAACAATGTTCTATTTTAAGATTTTGCAATAACTTCGTTAGTCCGGACGATTTTCATAACATTACGAATACATTTAGGTGCTTTTAATTTTAATTATACCTTTCATTTTATTTGTTTTTATTAAATAATTAAGTTAAAAAAGACAAATGTCAAGTTAAAATAATAAATTTTGTAAATACATTAATTAACAAATGGTTTAACGTTACACCATATTTTTGGGGTATAAAAGCAAAGGCAGCAAAAGCATCTCAATGAGGTGTTCCTGAGATAAGTACAAAAAACCCATCACTACTCAAGGAAATTTCTCTGGAGTCGACGAAACCTACATCTTATTGGAAATAAATTTTTAAAAAGAAATTGCCACTCAGGTTTCCTTTTATATATGTGTATAAATAAACAAATAACTTAAATATAGATATTGATATATTTGCTACCAAATACTGGACATGGATGCTTTTGATATTTACATACTTGGATATTGCTGTCTTTGTGATGTTCAGTCTAAAATCTACATCATTAGTACGAAGCGGCCATTTTGTCACGTGACATCCTTGGGGGTTGATCGGTTGAAGTGAACATTCCTGCCTTTGCTTTTTCACGATGAGGGTATTGCTGTCGTTGAGTGATTTGCAAACATAATTTTGGAAGGGACAGAGCTTTATTTCCTATAAAACCTTCAGTACATTCTTATTTAGTAATTCTCGGTAACTACATTCAAAATTTTAATAAAATTGTGTCGGTAATGTAGCATTTATTTAAAATTAAGTTAATAATGTATTATCGACAAGTTAATAATGTATTATCGCAGTATTTTAAATTAAAAAATATGAAATGGACTGATAATAAAAATAAGTATGCGGTCAAGGTACCGAAAATACCAATTTGTGATTGGAAAATGATTCAAATCGTGTTCTTTGAGCCCGCCGAGATAACTTCAATCTAAAAGTTAGTGTGATGAATCGACGGTCCTGTGGAATGGCTCAGAAGGCAACCAGTAAAACTTGGCAAAATCAAGTCTGACGTAGGATAATGTCACGAATTTTGACGAGGGTGTAGAAGAAGCAGTGGATGATAATGTTACTGTAGACTTTTTCCTATCACTGAAAAAACGCAAGAAAATTTAATATTGAAAAGAATAAACAATAGTTGTTTGCAAGAATTTAAAATTTAAGACATTGAAATAAGCAATTCCGATTTATCGATAAATTTCGTGTTCGGCGCTACATAATAACATCCGGTTTTGCGCGCAAACAAGTTTTTTAATCATGGCCGCCGGAAGGAACTCGCAAAGTTCAATAATTTATTTAACAATCTGGCACATTGGGGCGACTTATCTTCAAACTCGAGACTCTCATACTGTCTTATATTTCCATTAGGGGTAGGTGTATCGCAGTACTTCGGACTTGGATCTTAGTTATCGAAGTAATATTATTTATGAATCCATCAAACTATACTAGCAATGTGTTGAAGGGACCTTTATGTAAATATTTATAGATCGGGAAACTGACAGGATATTCAGTACATTCAATTAAATTCAATGTAGTTTTTTTGCATTTTTTTTATTAATTGTTAAATATTTTTTTATAATTTACTCAAATGGTATTAGATGCCTTTGAATGCTAGATCATGATATAGGCATTTAATTTGAAATTTACACTACTATAAGATATACTATAAGTTATGGATTAGCTTCTACTACTAATCTTACCACGTCATTATCGAACTCAACTGCGCTTATTCGTCCTGGTTCATCTTGAAGATTAAAATTCTCATTTCTAAATCTCTTGAATTATCTTTGATAATTTCGAATGTCTACACAGTCTTTTAATACAACTCGCAAATGTTTTTTCCACTACGTTATATTGCGTAAGGCGCCTTAAATAAATTTTATTGTCGACCAATTAATTTTTCTTTTTGATTTAACATACTCTTTACGTTTTAAATCATAAAAAATATTAGAAACTTACTCAAATAAAGAAAATAAATTGATAAAAGATCCGTTTACATGCGTTTTAAAAATTCAATAAAAATTACATCATTTATGGATACCCAGATATTTTCATCAGCATAACAAAGAAGTTGATGGCGAAACTTGGAGAATAAGATGCAACGATGAGTTATATAACATTTTTAAGGCTCTCAAGCTCTCTGCACACGCAAGAGAGAGTAGGCTGAGATGGGCGAGGCATGTGCAGAGAATGCCGTCGCGAGTGCCCAGAATGATCTTCGAGGGACATTCGGTGGAAGAAGAAGAGTCGGCAGAACTAGGTTGCGACGGGAAGACGAGGTCAAAAGGTATGCGGACCAAATACTGCGGAAGACAGATTGGGGGACCCCAGAAGGTGACATGAGTTGGAGGCAAGAACCGATGGAGGCCAAGGCTCTATATAAGTTTTAGAGCCATTGAAGAAGTTACCCGGAGAACAGCTGAGTGAAGAGATTGTTCGAGTACTGTACATACGAGATAGATTACGGCGAAAAAATTGTTTGGATAGCATATGTCTTCAGAAAATACTATACAACAAAATACTATACAATAAAAAAATCATATCAATCAAGATTAATTAATTTCATTCAAATTCTTTACATGTATATATTAAATAGACAACAATCAGATAACTTGTCTGCTACTTTTTATAAAATACTTATATAAATTCTTGAAATAAATGTATTTTATAACTTTTTTCCTGTTAATAAGGAATTGGAATTTCTTTTTTATTACAAATTTAAAAAATGAAACAAAACATCATTCAATAAGTGAATTTCAGTTGAAAGCTTTCAAGTTACAATTCTATCTGAAATGATTGGCACCAGATCTCTAAAAAATAAACTTCCAGATTTAATTAATAAAACTGATTCCATCAGTTAATCAGTTCTTTTGATCTCGTATAATTAAAAAAATAATCAAGAAACTGCCGCTCACTATAATTCGGAATTTATGTTTTGATGAGGTTATCATCATTTATTATATTATACATTAAATATTAAACTTACGTTTTAAATATTGTGAACAGCCGAAATATGTTGGTAGGTTTTAGTGCATTGAAGTCGAGATTCGCGGACTGGGTGTTGTACTCGATGAGTTTGAACACATCAACCAGACTCTGAAGGAGCTCACGTGATCTGACCCTTGACCCTCCCTCACCGACTGCTCAGAGAGCTGCATGAGACTAGGGCGAGTGCGTGGGATCCACTCGTAGTGAACGGATAGGGCGCTATAATGGATAGATTAGATTATTATTACAGTTTACTATAAATTATAATACAAGAACATACAATATAATACAAGAGCATTCCATGTCCCCTGTAGATCTCGTAGACATAACCCAGTCTTTCACATTGATTTGACCTCATCCAACTATCGTCGTAATTCATATTTCTTGAGGGTATGCGATGCATTCAATAAACTGATAAGATTATTGGATGTCGATCTGTTCGAGTGCAGCCACACAAGATTAAGAAAAATTTTGAGTGCTGAATTTTTTTCTACTTAATAATTAAGTCTTTTTTTCTCTTGTTCATTCTTTTTGTATTATTTTTAACATGCCTATGTTATTCTGCTAATAATTAAGTCTCTTTTTCTTTTGTTTAACTTTTTTATTCTTTCTTGTTATATAATTCTTAACATGCCTAAGTTTTAAGAAAAATTTTGAGTGCAGTTTTTTTCCTACTTAATAATTAAGTCTCTTTTTCTCTTGTTCATTCTTTTTGTATTATTTTTAACATGCTTATGTTTTTCTGCTAATAATTAAGTTTATTTTTTTTTGTTAAATTTTTTTTATTCTTTCTTATTATATAATTCTTAACTTGTGGAGACCTGTAATTGGCCATCTATATTATATTAATGTTTTCTATGCTTCTTTTTTGTGCTGTTGGTCTTCCATGAATAATAAATAAATAAATATTTTATTTTATCTACAGCCACCTACTCTTACTTTGAATTTAGTAAGATTTATTATTGAAAATAATTACTTATGAAGTCGGCCGCTAATTAACCCCTGAACCTATTTCTATCAAAACATTTTCTAATAACACATAAGCTTTTAATCTCGACGTTAGACTTAATGAATTACATTATGCACAGTTTTAAAATGTGACCCTAATGTTGGCGCGCTAAACTAGAACTCTGGTGCCATTTTAAACATTTTGACGAAGCGTGATGATCCTGAGAGACGTTCTGATGTTGGAGCAACGCCATCCTGTTGGTGATCAGCTTGGAGATTCCTAGGAATTGTACGCGCAATTCCAGAGTCTCGCGGCATCAATCCTTGCGTTTCTCCTTCATCTTTGTCCTGGCTATCTGATATCGAGCGACAGATTTGCATCGTTGTAAAATTTAGTATTTAAGATCAGAAGCTGAGCATTCAATTTTTTAGAAAGTTAAGGATTTGCTAATGGCAATTATTTATTACTGACGAAAATGGTTCGGAGATGCCTCTTAAATCTATTGGGTATCAATAATTGTGAAATTATTTTTAATTAAATTTAAACAAAGTGATGGAATGCACACCATCAATAAGAATTAGTTTTTAGACCGCGAAACCGGACAATCAACATATTTTCTAAAGAAATTTAGTTGAATCCAAGTAAGGTTTCTAATTGAATTAAGTTGAATTTTTTATGCATAGTTAGTGGCAGCCCTCATAGTGCAGTGGGTATGACACTGGCTTCCCACACCGAGGGTTCAGGGTTCGATTCCCGGTGAGGTCACAATATTGATCTATGTGATTTACTCAAGCCTGGGTGTTTTGTGATGTATTTGGCTTCTATAATTGGGCCTCCAGGCCTGTTGAAGCGTAAAAATAAAAAAATATATAAAAAAATCCAAGGAGAGTTCTGAAAAAGAGAATATAATACAAAAAATAGGAATTAGTACATTATGGTCTGCTGATCTCTAGAATGGACGTACACAATAGAGATTATTACCGGGTAGAACTAGACGTTCCGCTTCCCGAATCCTCGGCTGTAGTAGCTCAAAGTGTTGTATGCAGAAGAGACCGATTTTTTTTTCCGATTCCTTAGAGTCTACGATACTCTGAGTATCGTAGACTCTAAGGAATCATGCGGCTATCATGCGGCTAGACCGCCTAATCTACTGCTATAAGTGCATCAGCTCTATAGCTTTGACACTTTTACTAAATACTTATTATCTATACATCATAAGTTTAATTTATTTACATGAATTCGGATGGGTAAAAAAGTCTAATAAAAAACCTACTAAGAGAAGAGCCGATCTTTCCCACGTGAGTTTTTATATATGTCGCGATACTACGATACCATAACATTTTTTAGTGAAATTTTTTTACGTTACAATATGTATGGCTGCAGAATAGATGAATGTATTAGTATAGGTAAACAGAGAGGAATATTAAAATTAGTTCGAATCGTTTGCGCTCCAATTCTAGGTAGATCACGTTGTACATCGTAATAATCATCTTCATCCCCTTGTCCTAGTAGGGTCGGAGGCCCAACGACTCGACAAGGTGTTTCCATATCTCCCTGTCTTGCGCTGCTTCTGCATGAGTCAACCAGTCTAGACCCATTCTGTTTTCATATCCTTTTTTTTATTGTTTCTCCCAGCTTAATCTGGAGCGACCCACTGGCCGTCTTCCTTCCGGGGTTGCCAAGAGAATTCTTCTTGATATTCGTTTCTCTGGCATTGTCCATGTCCAAACCATCTCATTTATGTGTATGGGCTATATATTATTTCTGTAGTTGGGGCTCCATGCCGAGTGTGTGTCATGTTATGTCAGCAAATCTCATTCGGTTCATCAGTGTGATTCCCGCTATCTCCCTCAGTAAACTCATCTCGGCAACCTGGATACTCTGGATCTTAGCGTGGGCCTTTATATAGATTTAAAAAAAGTCAGTTTTGTCTCGATACTAAGCTCGGATTTACTTGGTTTAATGATAAAGCTTGGATTTCATTACATTTTATTTTAATTTTATTTATTTTATTTTTTAATTTAAAGACTATCGACAGGTCAGAATGACCCTAATGGATAGTCATTTAGGACAAGGTGATTAGTACAGTTACAGTTTACGATGATTTATATTATGTTATAAATTAATTGTCCTTAATTTATAATATAATATAAAACAACAGTATTAAAGCTTATATGCTTATAAGTATCCACTTCACAA
Source organism: Agrypnia vestita (assembly GCA_016648135.1). Lineage (NCBI taxonomy): Eukaryota > Metazoa > Arthropoda > Insecta > Trichoptera > Phryganeidae > Agrypnia > Agrypnia vestita. Next base: position 93,855 of record JADDOH010008644.1, on the reverse strand, counting down.
TTCACTGTAGTTATACCTTTATTGTTTTTTCTATATTTTTTGTCCCGTTACATTTTTTATTCTATCGGGTAGTTTGTTGAATAATTTTGGTATTACGCATTGTTTGGTCCTATCTCTGTATTAATTGTTTGTTTTTTTATTTCTAGTTTTTTATTCGTAATTTGTCTTGTCGTATATTCATGTTGTACTAGTGTTTTAATATGTATTGTCACGAGATTCCAAAAATTGAGACGAACTGCACGTTATTGAAGGTCCCCGAATGGTCTGGAAACTGGTGAAACAGGGGAGAAGATCAAGAATATATAAATAGTGAAGTCATCATGCCTCAGGAGTCATATGTGTTTTGACAGCAGTGAAAGCAGTAGAAACGGGTAAAAAGATAGCGAGCTGCGAATACGTGAAATAGATATCGGCGTGCGAAGCGTTACCAAAGACAAGTGGAATTTTGTAGCGAACCATAAATTAGGGCGAATTACAGAATAGTGATACAGCTAGAGTTTATGTCAAGTAACCTTGTTCACTAAAAAAAGTTTGAATTTTATTGGAAGCCCACCGCAGCAAAACCTTGGCAATATAATACTATTGACAGTAAATTCAAGTAATGAGAAATTAAACTAGCTATAAAATTAGATGATAAAATTAAACTACGTATAAAATTAGATAAGTGTGAGATATAGCCCTTTATTTATGATATAAGTTTTATTATACTATTTGCACTGCATAATGTATTGTAACAAAGTGTGTTAAAGCTGGCAACAACACAACGAGCCTTCAGAGGGTGGTGCTGGACATATGCTTGAAAGACAGAACAACCAATGAGCGAGTGAGAAGAAAATCCAAGGTTGTACCGAAGTAGCGCGAACTGCCGCCAAGCTAAAATGGGATTATGCCAGACACGTGACCAGACTGACTGATACATGTTGGAAGGGGGAAAACTGCATCCACAGATGGCAGAAGGACTTAAGGTCTCTCACAGATGTGCAGGACGGATGATAGGAAGAGGAGCTGAGGCGTGTATTGGAGGAGAGGCGCACAGAACCGGGGATCGGAAAGGAGGAGGAAAGAAGGAGTTCTATGTCCAGAAATAAACATAGACAACGGAGAATATTGTACTAGGAGCCCACAAGTACATGCCTTTATCCGTTTGCGAAGTTTCCGAAAGGCGACTGCTGAGATTGCAGGCGTTACGCTTCGAGGTCGCCCGATATTCATATTTATATATTTTCTTAAATAAAACTTTTTAAATTTTTAATCAATATCGAAAAAAATGTTTTGAATGCAGTCATGCAGGATTACTAATTTAAAAAACTAACCCATAAAAACCAAGTTATAAACTCCCTTTCTTTGTAAAATATAACAAAAATTAAAGACAAATTAAAACATATAACATAACACTAAACTTACAGTAATTATATATATTTCTAAAATGTCAGATGTTTTGAGCTTTGATAAGATACTTCATGCTTTGAAGATTAAATTCTAAAAACATTTGTCAGTCAATTTAGATTTTAGAAATTCGTAGTGAAGTACCTATTATATATACCGACGGAGTAATTCAAATTTAGAAAATATTCCGCGACGTTATCGGGCCGCCGTTGCTAGCAATCAAACTTTAGTAATGATTCCAATTTGAAAAAACTATTAAAGTTTCTATAAATCCGAAATTATACTATAATTATTAATTTTTTTAAAGAAAATTTTACAGATCTTCTTGATCGTCGCCACGAGTCTGCTTGCCAAGTTTCAGCTTGATTGGATCACGGGAAAAGGGTCAAAAATCTATCCAAAGTTTTTGTTGACGGCAAGCAAGCAGGCGCCACGAGTTAATATAAAGGGAGTAAAAAGTACTGAAATCATGATTTTATGTACCTATCCCTTCCAAAATCATGTTTTCTCTCAATTTATGTTTCCTATAAAATCTCGAATTCATTATTAATCCTCGATTTCATTGATTTTTTTGGATTGTGTTACCATTGCTTTTAATAACCCACGTTTCTGGTTATATACTTATGTACAATTTCATTAAAGGCAAACTCATTAATAACTATCTTAGCATTTGGTTATCGAACATTTTAAATATAAAAATGAACACATTATACAGCAATCTTTTTTTGATTTGCATCTCTACTCTCATTTGATTTATTATTGTATCTTTGCCTTTCCTTAGTTTTGTTTTGCATACCTTCTAGTTTGTTCAGGTTTCCTTCGTTAGTCAAATTTAAGATTTTTGAACTGTAGTCTAAATGTGGAGCCAATATTGTTTTGTATACGGCTCTGCAGTAATTTTATTTATTTTGTTTCTCGATCTTGCAATAAAGAAAACTTTTTTGGTACCTTCTTTAACACGCATTCAAAATTTTCCATGAAATTATGAGTCCACTTTTCATTAATCTTTTCAATTTCAACTTATTAACTTTCATATACTTTGATACACTTTGGAAGTTTTTGTAAATTTTATTTACGCAGTAATAAAAATCTAAATAACCATAATATCAGTTATAAAAAAGTGACCCATAAAAACCCAGTTTTTACAATACTCCCTTTCTCATTTTCTGGTTTCGCGTCTATCATAAGCGTTGAAATATCTATACAACTTGTATGAAAAAATTTTAAAAATTTGAAAAATCCAAAATTATACTATAATTATTAATCTTTTTAACGAAAAATTTATAGATCTTCTTGATTATCGTCACTAGTCTGCTTGCAAAGTTTCAGCTCGATTGGATTACGGAAAAAGGGTTAAAAATCGATCCAAATTTTTTTTCGACGGCAAGCCGGCAAGCAAGCAAGCTAACGCCAGGAGTTAATACAAAGGGAGTAAAAACAGTACGAAATAAGGCCCATTCGATAAAAAGCCACGCGACATTAGAACTGACATAATGATAAGGAAAAATATTCAAAATGCTTTTTCATTTAAGAAATTTGAATAAATTGATAACGGTGGAAAAATTATTAATGTGAGACTTCTATAATATATCTTGATTAATGAAGAGCCCTCTCGGGACAAAATCCAGTTATTGTGTTTATAAATTTGAAACGAAAATATATATATATTTAAATGCGAATTGCATGTTGTTTAAAATTTATCCGGCTTCATCCCTCACTGTAATTTCCAACCCCCGCCCGCGTTAAAACAGGGTGCTCGTTTTTCACGATCGGTTGTCGATAACGCTCGTATTTCTGCTTCCTTCCTTTAAGGGTTGTTTTCCAATAAAGCACGCGGCTGCAGGGCAGTAAATCAGCGTGGGTTGGTTCGGATTTGTATTTGCAAAGTTTGCCAACGAAAAATAAAATCACCCGCGACCACGTGACACCCGGACAAGTTCCCGCGTCGCTCCTAAACTTTCAAAATTGAAACCTTTGTTCTATTTTTTATGAATATAGTTTTCGAACAGTATAACGTAACACTATTACGTCATAAACTAAACAAAATAATACGGCCGTTACCGTAAAGTAAAATGTGATTTAAAATTTTGCTATTTGCAATAAATTTATATATCACACGTATAATTATATTTGTAAAAGGCTTTAAAATTGTAAATCAAGGTTGTGATAAGGGTGTACAGGGTTTAACGTAATAGCTTAACCTGCCAAAATTATCAGTCGAAAATATTCAAGCAACTAGGCATTAATAACAATAGTTATGGAGTTACCCTCCTTCAAAGGTTACATTTTTTTTCTTCATTTTTTACTTATCTTCGGTAAACATTTGACTATTATGAAAGCAATTTATTTCGAATACTAAACATTATTTCCCTTTAATAAAAGTCTAATAAATTGAATAAAATCTTGAAAATATTTTTTTAAATTTCTGTAAAGTTTTAATCATTTTACTTGATTTGTACTATAGCAATGAATTTTTATATTGAATCTAAGTTACTGTATCGATAGTCTAAAATTTTACAAAATATAAGTTATAGATATTGAAAAAATGCAAACTTTGATGTCGCTTACTTTTATAACAATTGATACTACGACGTAGCTGCTTGAACTTTTTCATTTTGTAATTAAGGCAACCTACATGATGCGTGTTCTGTCAAAACAAAAATCTTCCTCTTTGGCCTTGCGCGGCGCCTTATATACTCACAAACGATTAACACTTGTATTCTGGTGTTTTCTGGAACAAGCAACTTATCTTTTCGAGCTGCCAGATTTTTCTGTACTGATCGGTAGCGTTTTGACGGGCATCAGATGTATTTTTTACCGAAACACGTATTTTTTGTGGAACGCAGTAGGTCTCACATGCGAAAGTTATTCAGTTTTATCTTGGCAACTTTGTTAGACTTTTATCCCGAGGTACAATATCTACGATTGCCAAAAATTCAGATCTTTCTCTTAGAGCTTGATGAAAATCAAAACGATACCCAAATTTTGTTGAAAGTATAAGGCACGAGAAATAAAGATTAATCATATAAATTAAAAATAAAGATATATGTAAAGTGAACCCCGAGAGCAAGTTAATTAAGCATATAGGGTATCGGAGTGTCTCAAAAATTTGATCAGGAAGAACAAAAATGTGAAAAAAGGATCAAGATAAATAAATATAGGTACAAGACATGCGTGCGACCTATCATGACATATGCTGTATAGACGCGGACGGACATTGTCCGTACAGAGGACTCCTCAGAACATCTGAAATGAAAGTGATTGAAAAGTAGAAATAAGGAAAACCCGTGAGACATAGCACGATGGAGTAGATCCAGAAGGAGATTCTAGAGGGATCACGTAGCCAGGATGGACAGTGACAGACGCCCACCGGGAAGACCAACTAAAACAGCTGGACCTCATCATCTGATATGTACATCGAAAATAATAAAACAAGCGGTTTGTTGTTTTCGCGGCAAGCACAAAGGTACGAATGGTGCTCATCTTCAGTCTCGTGCATTCGCTGAGCATTCTTCGTTGAAGTTGAAAACTTCGTTGAAAACTAGAATATACTATTTTTTATATAGGTACCTATGACCTAACTACGTATAAAACTTCTCTGTAGCTTTTAAAATAGTAATCTAAAAATAATAGTATCTAGAATAAACTAGAAAGCCTTCGAATCTGTCCAAAATACCGTTGCGGGTACGGGGAGACGGCGTAGCTATAAATATCACGCCGCCAGATGGCGACGCAGTTCGACGGCGAATGTTTTCAGCAAGCGATTTTTCGAGTGCGATCTGGAAAGATCCACCTAAGATATATAATTGATAATAAAACTACATCGCCGTGCATACGTGACAAAACACACACAAGTCAAAATACACAAAAAAACATACAAATTGTTCGGAGGTACAAGAATCAATAAACCAATCAACAATATTCAACCTTAAAATTGTGTACATATCATATTCCAGATTTCTAATCGACGTATCATATGTACGTGTATTAGAAGTCTGGAATATGCCTGCTAACACGAAATACTTGGCACGAGACCTTCATCAATAGAGTAGACAGCATCCGGTTTATTAGTATCATATTGGGAGAACTGCGCACATTTGATTTAATGATTTTTATAAGACTAAGAAAGAATAATGAAAATGAGAAACGGATAAAGAGAGCGTTCATGAAATAAAATGAAAGTGTTAAATAAATTAATTGACTTTCGAAATTAAACAAGCGACATTCTCAGTAAAAACTAGTCTAAGTTTTTCATTTAAAAAAATTCTGATATGAAGGAAGCTCGAACAAACCGTTAGTATTAATTCGCCACAAGGCAGTTTTATCGTTAGACCAAACAATTAAGTACATAGAAAATATATTTTCGCAATTATAAAAACCTAAATAACAATAATAAAAATGTTTCGAGAGGTCTCGTTTACTACGACAAATGAATGCGATTCCGAATGAAATGTCGTCTACGAATACGGAAAGTGGAAATGAGTAGCTGATGGTGAATTCCGATATGTCGATATTGATGTCGTTAGAAAGGCTGTGTAATATGTACCTACTGAGAAATATGAGACGTAATCTTTTATTTATTTTATTATTTATTTAGTGCTTATTCTTTAGTTTTAATTAGTTATTAGTTAAACGTTAATTAGTAGTAACAATAAATGAGTAATCTAAAATATAAAAAATATATTTTTAACATTAACACACATTACAATATGAATAAATTAACCGTTTCTGTTCAATTATATTCAAATATTTTCCGTTTCGTTTCTATGATCTTTAATTACTGAAATCTTGCTTAATTTACACAAAATATAATGAAAATTTTTGTTAGCGCCATCTAGAATTGTTAGTATCGTGGTCCTTGTTTTGGCTGCGATGTGAGGCTGTGAAAACATCACTATCTAGCGTCTCAGCGGTTATTGTTATTATTGTTAAATTAGTGACGGACGTTGTAGCATAGAAAATGATGTATTTTGATGTTGCATCTCGCGTAATACAGTTAGATGAGACGAATATATATTTTATTTTCGGAGCATAACGAAGCGAAGTAATTGGTGATGAGGAATTTATTTATAAGCATTATTTTACTGTCACTCTGTCGTACCAATTTGCAATTGTTACGGGAAATGTACTTGTAGTGTTGACGTATACGTCAGCGCTTGGCGCGTGTTTTTGCTAATTTACTCCGTCTAAAACACAATATTTCAAAAATCAGGACCGGCTAAAGAGAATTGGTGTCCTAGACACGATCGTAATTCAATGTCCCTAGAAAGTACCCTCGTTGGGAAATCTGACAAATTATATGGACCGTAAATTATTGCAAATAACTCCTAAATTTGTTTGCTCGCATTTTTCTAAAAAAAGTGTTTTTATGTCGTTTTGTAGCTCTTGTTGAGCTACACGAAGTGAAAATGGATTCACGGTCGATGGTAGATTATTATTTTATCACTAGCTATACCCGGCCACGCATTGCTGTGGCTCAGTCTTGTTAAATGGAAAAGAAAGAAAAAAGAAAGCACACGTTTCTAATATGTTTAATTTTACAATGCTTGTGGGTATTCAATTTTGCTGCTTTTCAAAAAAAGCATGTTTTTACCTGTGACAGATGTGAGATCTGTATAATAGTAGGTATATAAAAACGTGCGCGTATTCGAATGCAGCATTGTGTCAAAGTCAATCCGTGAAGAACTTTCGGAGATTTAAGATTTTGAACAAGCGAATATTTAAATTTTTATATATTGATAGCTGATTGTACCCGGGCGTTGCTCGGGTTAAGAAGTTAGTTAAAAATGAGTGTGTAGAATCTCTAATAAAAAAAGGATCCATTTAATCTAGACTGGATGGGATGACCAGGAAGGAATTGTGACCTATATATTCTGCCGTGACTGCGAAATGCAAAATTTGGATCAGATTAGCAAACGTTGTAGATTTGTACAAAAAATATATCAGGTGTGGGGGTGGAGTAAGAAGGGAGGGGGAAAAGTTGTCTTTATTACTCGCCGGGTCTTGAAGAATAAGTATCCAAAATCTGGGTCAGATCGGCCATACGGTGTAGATTTGTACAGAAAATATAACAGGGGCGGGGGTGGATAAAGGGGAAGGGAAAAAGTCGCCTTCGTTACCTGCCAGGTTCTAAAGAATAAGTTTGCAAATTTTGAGTCCGATCGGTTGAACGGTACAGATGTGCATTGGAAATATATCAGGGAGATGGGAAGGGGTAGAAGGGGAGTATCGAAATGTCGCCTATGTTATTCGCCGGGTCCTAAAGACTAAGTTTCCAAATTTTGAGTCCGATCGACCGAACGGTACAGATTTGCATTATAAATATATCAGAGGGAAGGGAGGGGTAAAAGTGGAGAAGGGAAATTTGGCTTATGTTACCCGCCGGGTCCTAAAGAATAAGTTTCCAAATTTTGAGTCCGATCGGTCAAATGATACAGATTTGCATTGTTAATATATCAGGAGGAGAAGGAAATGTCGCCTATGTTTCCCGCCGGGTCGTAAATAATAAGTTTCCAAATTTTGAGTCCGATCGGTCAAACAGATTTGCATTTTAAATATATCAGTGGGAGGGGAAGGGGTAAAAGTGGAGGGCGGAAATGTCCTAAAGCATAAGTATGCAAAATTTGAGTTGGATCGGACAAACGGTGTAGATTTCTATAGAGAACAGATAGACAGACATTGAATTTTATAGGTATAGATAACGCGATACGATTGGCTGCACATTCTCATTGGTTGAAACATTTTATACAAAGATGACCGAATGTTATCAAAAATTTGAATTTTAAAAATGTCATATATAAATATTTATCAATATTGAAAGGGTAGGTAGAAATCGTAGCGTCTGTTTGTTTGCTTGTCTGAGAAAAAACTTTGGATCGTTTTTTAAGCCTTTTCCCGTGATTCAATCGAGCTGAAACTTTGCAAGCCGACTCGTGGCGACGATAAAAATGATCTATCAAATTTTTGTTAAAAATTAATAAGTATAGTATAATTTAGAATTTTTAGAAATTTTCATGTTTTTTTCAAATTGGAATCATTCTATATTAGTAATTGTCTCGATGCGTGTATAGACACGGAACGTGATTCAAAGCGAAAAGGAGTATTGTAAAAACTTGGTTTTTATGGGTTAACTTTTTTTCAAATAATTTGTGCGTATTCGAATGCAACGTTGTGTCAAAAAGAATTTTAGGACATTTATGATTTTGGACAATCGAAAGTTTACATTTTTATTTATATAAATTAATAGTAGGTAAATGAAAACAAATAAGGTATACAAAAGCATCTTCGTAATCGAATGCAACGTTGTGCCGAAATTTCAAAACGATCGGTGAAGAACTTTCAGAGATTATAGATTTTGTACAAACGAACATCTTTATACGAAAATGGATAGTATTTCAGGGACCATAAAACAAAATAAATATATATGATCCTACACGTAAATCACATATAGAATCAAGAATAACTGGAGAATACTTGCCAAGTCTTATTTCTGTATGTACTCTTGTCATACAAGTTAGTTAATAATTAAATTAACAAACTCTTCTCAAACTAAGAGCCCACCTAAATGGTACAAAAAGTGCTAAAAGCTTTGCAAACTATTTGTTAAATTATTCAATTACGTCTCTCTCGGGTCTTAGACGAGTGTCTAAAGGCGAAGGCCGTATTGTTTTTATATTGTCTTAGTTTTATTTGTTACCATACGAGTAATATACCTTATTTTATCGTCTTGAAAAATAATATATATCACTGCATCTGTGAGACAATTCAATAGAAATAAATAAATAATATTGTCATGTATCGTGGCTAGGGAGGAATGAATTTATTTATTTATTATTATTTATGAAAACTCCTGAAATTAATTAGCGAGTTTTAAATAAATAATTAACGAATTATTCAATATGCAAAGTTACTTGGCACAAATTAATTATATTGTATTGCAATATATCACTTATTTATAAATACTTTTTTATCACTGAGTAACATGTATTTAACATTCGCTAGAACATTCCATCCAATTCTCGCATTAATAATATGCTCTGGTTTATTTCGCTACTTAGGTACTTCGCTCGATTATTCGCTTTATTTATCGCTTTGATTACCTCACGACTGGCCACACTGATTGTCACCTCGCAGCCGACTTCGCACTGAATGAGCTGTCAAACACGGCAACTCGCGCTGCGGCGTATCTCCGTATTTATACCCAAATGTTTTGGAGAAGGTCCTCGTCCCTTCTCGGTTGTTTCAGGCATTTCCCGAATGTTGTACATCACCCTAGATTATTACAGACCATTCTCTATCCTTAAATAGTGTTGTGACATATTAAAAGTAATTCGGACAGCACGCAATTCCTTTGCTTGCCATTCCGTGACGATATTATTAACTAGTGGGTGCCCGGCGTTGTCTGGGATTCAGTTTAAGATCAAATCGGTGGGGTCTGGAAGAAAAAAGGAGAAGAAAAAATGGGAAAGGAATCAGGGAATAAAATAGAGAAGATTCAGAAAATTATGTGTGTTTTGTATTGCAAAAATTGGTAGACAGTCTTGTAAAATGAATGGCTAGTGGAGTAGTAATATCTGACAGGAGTGCCGTTTTTCCGCAGGGAGAATAAAGATGTCCAGGGTGGTGAGTTGGTTAAAGATTCTATAGAGAAGCTGAACAAAATTTGTAGGCAGGGAAACATAATGGAATCAAAATTTTTTACATTAAAATAATTTTACAAGGCATTGTGCGTTTTTTTACTGTTATTTTTTCTATACCAATAGGTACATTCAGAGAAAGAAATGGGATAATCAAGGAGAGAAGAAAGGTGCATTTTAGGTTGGATTCTAAAGACTAACTCCACAGGTTGGTCAAAGGATATAGAATTATATAGAGGACAGAAAGACAGACAGACAAACATTATTTAATGTACATATATACAACATGTCACGTAATTAACGCAAACCCTGAAAGTGCTTAGCTTAGAATCGGATAATAAATCGATTTCACTAATTATTTTTTTTTTTTGATGTACGTAATTTTTTAATTTAAGTAATTTAATTGTTAACTTTTTATTTTATTTTAATTAAGTAATTAAATTCATGATCACCCGAAGAACAGATGTCAATCCGAAAAAATACGAGACGTAGTTCTAGGTCACCAAATTATTACTGTCTTACTTGTGGAAACACAAATTCATGGAAAAGAGCGAGACGGCACAACACTTTCTCTTCCCGCTTTGCAAACTCGGGATATTTTCAAATAAAAGTAATTAGTCATAGGTACATCGGCATATTTTTGTGTCGTGTTTTTGCAAAAAAATGAATTTTCGATCGCAATGGCTTTTTTTTAATATTGGAAGAATTAAATCAATATTCAAATGGAAAGAATGAAATATTTAGTGTATTTTAACGAGATGACAAGTGTAAAACATGAAATAGTGGCTGCCTTCCAACCAATGCCTTTCAAGTTGGATTAAAATAAAAGTTCATTTAAAACATAGCTTATTACGGAAACGGATTGTTTAATATTAAAAAAAATGATGTTTTACGAACTTTTACTTTGATCCAACATAAAACAACTGACCCTAAAGCGACAATAATTACGAAAACGAGCATCTCAGTGCATTGATGAAGGTGGTCAATGATATAATACGTCAATGAAGGTGGTGGACATTTTGAAAGTGTTATAAAAAGAAGACTTGTGAGCGTAAATTAATCTGTAAGTTTATTTTTTATTATTTAATAATTATTAAATAATTATGTGTTGTCGGTCAAGATCTGCAACGCAAACACTTGCTTTGTCGTCTTATAGAGTGACCATACTTTTTGTCCCAAAATGAAGATAACTTATTTATTTAATAAAAAATATTTAAGCTGTATTTAAAAATTAAATCAGATATCGATCCAATAGCCGAATCTTAAGAAAATACTTTCATGGTTTGCGTTAATTACGTGACATGTTGTATATATTCCTAAATATTTTGTCATATCTCGCATAAATTTAATAAATCACATAACATCTTTTGTCTTTTATTACTTTCAAAAATCTATCATTACTGACATCTAAGGCCAGGATTATGGTTGTTGTACAGAAGACAAATCACTGAAAAGGATTTTCGGAAAAGTTGTTTGGAAAAGTTTTGAGAACTGGGGACCCGAATGGCGTCCTTGCAGGAGTATAAAGTACCGAATCCTATTAATAAAATCTGAGCGTTTTTCGAATATTTGTGAAATCAGAATATTACAAAAATTTTAGATCTCAAAAACTATTTCATAAAATCTAAAAATAATAAAACAAAATATTTAACAGAAATACATTTTATTTGACCCACAAAATATTTCAAAGTGAACATAAATTGTCGAAATAGTTCTAGGCGTTTTATTTTGTGTTGAGTATTCTTGACATGGATGGAATCGAAACACGCCGGGATGCATTTCTAATTTTTGAATAGTTAATCAATTTGAAGATGTGATTCTGACTAGGTAGATACATTGTTCGAGAAGTTCATCTCTTTCGGACTGTTTTTTTCGCTCGACACGGAATGTGTCTATGCTGATTTTGAAATTTTTATTCTTGCACGAGTTCCCAGTTGGAGTTTTGATCATATTCAAAACACACTGGTGTTTTGTATTTTTTTATAATATTTTTTTTTCAATTGGTTGAGCAACTTTGTAGATTGTAGACTATAAATTTATAGGAAACATAATTTTGGAAGGAATACATAAGTATATAAAATCTAGAATTCAGTAATCTTCGTTAACTGCATTCAAAACATTTTTTGGATCGCTGCCTTTGCTTTTGTATCCCATCTCTTCGTGTCGTATATCGATGATCTACATTAATTTTCCTTATAAATTCTGCCTTAATATTTAAATATATTATCTATTTAAAGGTCATCATACTGCGCTCTTTTAATATTGTACTAATCCGAGTTGTTAGTTTTCAAAGAATATTATTCTCATGGCTTTATTTTGCAGTGTTAATAATTTTTAAAATTCTTCTTCACTTATCACAAATAAAACAACATGTTATGTAACGTATAATAAACGCATGTCATTTGGGTATTTAATATATTTAAACTTTTCGCTAGTAAACATCCAAGTCATCTTTTTCGAATACGTGTCTTATTATTCTAGCTGTTTCCATGATTAAAGAGAAAGATATAAAAGTTTGTCGTTTCAGATTCAATTTACGAATTAATTCTGACAAATCTTCTTAAGGCAGCTTGAGAAATCCCTCGAACGTTTGCAAACAATATTTTATAGCTTCGTTAGCTATAGATAGTGCAAGATTTTATGGAGAAAATTGAATTTCTTTCCCATATTCAGAGCGACAGTTATGTCACTATGACCAATGTCTGCGATCAGTAATGTCTAGTGAACGCGTGGAAATAACAAATGATTATTTGTGGGGAGGGGATCAAATAGATTGCCAACGAATTGCTTAGAAGACAATGTGTACTTTTTGCAAATAAAATTCAGCATACTGATAAAATATATATTAAAAAGATAAATAATCTTAATTTTATCGTAAGATTAACATTATAGTATGTAATTTAATTTCATCACAATTCAATTAAAAATATTTACATTTTAGAAGTACATATTTTTCGACTTTCTAATTCATGAAAATATACATTGTTACGAGAAAACGATAAGAATTTACATAATTGAAATTTTCAGAACAACCTAGAAGAGTTTAATCTAGAATATGTAAGAAGTTTTTACTTGTGGTAGGATTGTGATATTGTGTGATGATAGGATGCCTTTATTGACTTGAGCAAAATGTAGGTATGATGAGCAATGCTCCCAGCACGGACATCGTTAACGAGAAGGGTGGTCACCATTATTCATTGAAGGTGGTGCCGTTTTTCATAAAAGCAACATTTGAATGAAAATGCATATCTTTAGTAGTATTCTGAACTGACATCCCTCATGTAGTCCTAACCTTGCCCCCTCTGATTAATATGTATTTTTAGTACCGGAAAGATGCAATCAAATATTATGCTATCAAAGGACGTCCTGGCTGAAGTCATAATCAATTTTTTTCGACGAAATAAATAAACAATATGTGAGAAGTGTATTGAGAAAGAGAATGATTATTTAGACCAATGATATTATTTGTTTCTCGAATTGGAAAATAAAACACAATATACTTAGTATTTAATATGCTTTGGTATTAAACTACTCGTAACTCTGTTTCCAGTACCGAGAAAACGGACAAATATCGAGTTCCCTAGCTGAAAGTCATACATATCAAAGGACTTCAGGGAAGTCGAAATTCAGCTTTAAATCATCTCCATAATTTCACCGTATTGCCGCTGAACGAATATTTAACTTGTTGCTAAAGGAAAATGTTGTGTTGATATTTAGACATCCAGACTTTGTCCTCCCCGTTCAGGGAAACATTAAAAAAATATATAAGAGAACATCCTAAAAACTCAGTCGTTAATACAATACCTATCCTGGTTTTGCGCCAGCAAGTAGAAAAAATTATCACTACTAAGCAAAGTTGTTTGATTTTAAAAAGGACCTTTTAAAACATCGTATACTGTTGTTTGAGACCTTTGATAATGTGTTCACAAATTGCTTAATATTTTTAGTTCGAAGTTCCGGCGGAGAGATAGAGCATTAGTGACTCCCGAGGGAAAAGTTTCTATCGGAGGACGACTGAAAGAAAATCTTTACTCGTTTTTGACGTACCTATTGCAAGAAAAGTAAAAATTTCTTCAGCAAGTAATAGAAACGTTTAAGAGTGTACGTGACAGCCATAACAATTAAGATATATTTACCGTGGGTAGTAAGAGTTTTCAGAGTTTCACAGCCTTCTGCAGAATCTCTCCAGTGGAATTTTCCGGGTTATTATGTTGTGCACACCTTGATCGTGAACCCTGCAATTCGTGGAGATCAGAAATTTTTTACAAAAAACTCAACATATATCTTTTGCGGCGCAAAATAACACCATAGTATGCAAACAAATACATTTTTCTTAATATTTAGCTGTTAGACTGAATTACATTAATATATTTTTTATTTTTTAAATAAACACAAAATATTTTTAGAATATACGAGTCAATTGCTTACTCATGGCACATCAAGAATGTGTTGTATATCGATACTTGTTAAAGTGTGAGTGAGTGATATCTGTGCGAGAAACAGACAGAGTTATATAACCGTTTCACTCCAGACAGTGATCCAACAAAACACTTCACGTAATTACCGTTATGGACACCGCGCATAATAGGTTGTTTTATGTCGTACTTGATTCATTTAATTTGTTTTATTACATACTTTTATTTAACTCCCGTTGTCTGTTTGTTTGTTGTGGTGTAGTTGATTTCTCACTTCCAAGTAACATTTACGTAAAGTGGATGAAGGTGTTTAGATTATTAAATAATTTTCGACATGATTTGGTCATTATTTCGATTAAAGTTAATCATTTTCTATTATTATTGAAATTTAAATGCCTACATAGCTTCGAGATTCATCAATATATTTGTATGAAAAAATTTTCTGATTCCAAATTTATTAATTTTAATCGGCAATTTCAACTTGTTAGTCATAAGGCGTCTTAACAAAATGACTAATCAATAAATTAGGGTTATGTTGAATTTAGATTTCTGATATCTCAGGATAAATTTGGTATAGAAAAAAATGGTTTGACAACAAGAATGTTCAACATAATTAGGTGTGCCACGGGTTCAAAGAGTGTTGATGCGCAGGAACAGGGTTCTATTGTCGTGAGTTCCACTTGGAAATTATTCAATTCACCAAGGGGTAGCCCTGCTGAACTCCCAAAGAAGACAATATCTCTAATTCAAAGAAGATAATATCTCTAATTCTCATTCTTCACCAGATGGCACCGGACGGCAGACGACGGCTACGAGACTCGAACAATGAGCCCGAACATTACCCAAATTCAGAAACCATGGAGCTTCCGAAAATAGAATTAAAAAGCAGCATTACGAATCTACCCACACGGTCGCTCCGACTCGCTTTCACCTGCACAGCTCTGGATTAAAAAGGATTCTTTTTGGATTAAAGAAAAAACTAATCGTCAGCCCTTTGTGGATTATCGTCGTTAGTGTGGATCATCGTCGACATTTCTAAAACTGATTAATTTTAAAGCTCCGGTTTTCTGTGAGATTACCTTACGTAAAAATATAATCTTTGTCCATTCAGATAAACGGCTTATAATCCAGCAGTGTTGCAATTTGATTTTAAGTAAATTTAAGATTCATTAAAACTGCAGTTAAAGTGTTTACATGTTTATTTTCAATAAAAAGAAAACGTGTTTTAAGAAAAGATTTTTTTTAAATATTAAAAAATTTCGTTCCAAACCGAGTCACTTAAGTGGGAATCTGCTTTACTGGTTAATATTTTCATTTTTTTTTTGTTTTATTCGATAGTATTACTCTCAGATAATATAATTGTCAAGTTATAGAATGAAATTCGAAGTATTTCGCTAGTTACAGTTTGGAAAATGATTTTATTTTGATAGGCAGATGTTAGTTCCTATGTACGAATAGTTTGTTAACGTATTTATATGTGTAAGATTTCTACGAAGGGATTTTAAAAGAGCTGGCTATTCCAGCTTCAGGGGTGAAGGAAGATTGACAGATGTCTGTGTTAGAAAATTTCGTTATATTTTGATGCCTATTTTGTTTTCGACTTTATCTGTACTGGGATTGATACTAGGCCCTTCTTTTATTGAAATTAAAAGATTTCGGATATCAAAACTATGATTGCAATCTTTGTTATCTTTTAAATTTTTTTTCATGTTAAGTAGGTACATTATTATTATTCATTTTCCATATAAAACTTTTTAATATTTTGATTATCTATACTTCGATTTTTAAATTAAATTTTGTACATTTGTTATCCTGATGAAGAAGCCATTGGCTTTGAAATATGTTGAATTTTTTTCAATTAAAAAGTGGAGTACCTATACAAAGTTAATTTCTATAAATGATAATTATTTATTTTTTACACCAACTGCACCAGGACCAAGGAAGTCCGGAATCTCAAATATAAAGCTAATTCAAAATATTTAAACATCTTTTGTTAAAAAAAATTAACACGGCAAGTTTTTCAATTGAGGCATGATATTAAATTATTTTATTGTTCTGTTAACGTTCTTCCGATGTACGGATTGTTACTGTTCTTGTTAATAAAAGAAAATCATAAAAACGAAGCTTTATATAGAGTATTTTCAAACGGAAGAAATAGAAGATGTGTAGCTAATTTGAATTTAACAATTCTTAAAATTAAACAAAGCATCCAAAGCATCTAACCTTATAATTGCTCCAGGAGTATTTATTGACGCAGGTACCCATACCACAGAAACTGTAGAATCATTCCAATACTTAGGCTCAGTAATAACGAGTAATAATGATGCAAGTGTTCGGATTAAGAGGAGAATAGCAGTAGAAAACAAGTGCTATTTTGGAATCCACAAACACCACAAATCTCGTTTGTTACATCTCGAAATTTATTTTTTAAAGTGTTAAAAATTGTGTGTTATTAAGGTAATAAAATGTTGTACGATTGTATCGATATATCTGCGGACATACATCTAGCAAGATATATATATTATAATCTATTTATTTGGGAAAGTAGGTATAGAAGTCTTTGGCTGTTTATAGGACCTACCACATGGCTGGCTTAAGAGAGCACTTTATGCAATGTGAGATTCACCAATTTCACCTATGATCGAGCACCACATCCCATTTTATTTTAAATACGATAACGCTATCTGTGGTTGAAATTTGTCATTCCCATAAACCGGTACAAATGTAGATTGAAATTGTAATTGAAAAAAATAGATTTTTTATCTATTTTTGACTAGAGTATGAAGCAATATTCTTTTTATGATATTCAACTGATTTATTATAGGTATATTAAATATTAAATTTGAACCTACTTAAAAAATATTCTGAATCTAGCAAGATATTTTGTAGGTCCAGTTTATTTTTGAAAATTCTTAATATTTGTTTTCAAGACAATTCGAATAAAATTTTGAGGGTTCCGAACAGATAGATGTTCAGTACCGAACAGGGTTTTAATAATATATGTATTATATAAACTATATATAAAGTTGCAAACAATGTTGCCAATATAATAACATTTATTATTAATTTATTTTTATTGTCGGTTCTTTATTTCTTTCAAGACGAAATACAAAACCGAGTTAAAGATATTTAAATCGGTTAGACATTCAAACTCAACGATGTTACAAAGAATATAAGTCGACTATAACTATGGCCGGGGGGGAATAATCTCGTAACTCAAAATGGAAAAGTTTTTCAAACCAAGAAATATATTTTTTGATGTAAATAAGGAAAACACAAATAAAAATTACTGTAGTTTTTTTGAAAAAAGTATCTGTTAGACTTAAAAAATTATTTAATGAAAGGAAAAACATTTTTCATGATCGTTTACCCGGATATAGATAATTCCTAACCCTAACTAAGGGTTCGATCGCGGTGAAGTATTAGGTAAAAATATATGAAAAATTATTTTTATCGAGGTTTTGCGCCAGTTATACTAAACCACATAATTAGTAAGTTATTATTGTGATCCATTGCCTAAGCCAAAACTTATTTAAAGTTAAAATATAATAAAATACTTAGTTTTAGACCACTTATTACTATATACATACATCTGTCAACTAATTTCGATCGAACTTTTTCAGGACAAGTCCATGTAATATAGACTAATCTAAGTACAGAAATTTACATACGGAAAGAAAATTAGAGGGACAGAATGTCAACTAGGTGGGAGGAGGGAAAGGGGAGGAGTTATGAGAGAGGGAATCACACAATTCAGATTCTTGAACGAAAAGCCTTTTTTAATTTTTTTAAATAGAGATGCGAACACCGAATATGTGTCGCATCAATATTCTTAATATTCTCAAACTAAGCCAAAAGGACTAACTTGCTGGTGTCCTGGAATTGGGTTCAGAATACCGACCACCTGATCACTAGGCGAGCGCCTATCGCCTGACATGACCACTATACCAACAAGCTACTCAAAAATAGTCTTTTGTAAAGTATTTTAGGAATCAAAATACCTTTAAGGTCATACATTCCGGTTTTAGTTGGGTGCGACTTAACACATTATTGCGAAAAATTATCGATTATGATAATATTGTCACAGAATGGAATGCTAAAAAGAATTTACGCAATATCCGAATTCCTTGTAAATGTCATAACACTATCAAAACATCGAGAAAGGCCAGTAACAATCTAGGGTGATCTCCATTTTTCGGGAAATGCCTAAAACATTCAAGAATCACCTAGAAAAGCCGAGAAGCGTCGAGGACCTTCTCCTAAACACTAGAATAAGCCAGAAAGTACGAAAGTATCAGCATTTGGATATTAATACAGGTAGGACAGGTAGATACATTAAAATAAAATAAAATATTTTTCTGACTGAAATATCATTTGCTAAGTGTTGTATTGTAATAATTGCATTAATTTTTTCGTAATTATTATGTTAAACTCTTAATGTGATTTTTAAAAGACATCATTCTAACAGTTAACAATATCACAGATAAGAGACAGTAGTGTAGAAAAAATTCATACGATACTGTAATAATATGTCCCTCCATAAGCACTTCTGATATACGGATATATGGTATATGGGAGATATATAGATTTTGAAAATAGTAAGAATATTAATGCGATACGCATTCCGTGTTATACAATATTGGATATTATATAACTATTGTATTTTATGTATTTACATACAGGGTGTAAAAGAGCTAGTCCACCATACTTTATAGGTGGATTTCTGTCATGATTATGAGTCAAAAATGTTAAAGCAACCATTTCTTAATATCAACACAAGTTATGGAGTTATCATTTTGTTTTTCAATATTTCTGAATCATATTTTACAGAACTTTGAAATATTATTACAGTAACTTGTATCAATTGCGATTAATTTGTTTCACTACAAGTTAATAAAATAGTAAAAACCCTGAATAAATTCCAGTTGGACAGTTTTGTTCAATTGGAATTCGAAGGTTTTTATTATTTTATTTGACTTGTAGTAAAGGGAATGAATTTTTTATTTTCAATATAAGCTATTGTAATGATACTCCAACGTTTGAAAAAAAATACGTCAGAAATATTGAAAAAAATGCAAACTTTGATATTAGGTCATGGTTGCTTGGAAATTTTCGACGATTGCATAATTAAAGCAGGAATCTAGCTGTAAAGTATTGTGGACTAGCTTTGTTACACCCTGTATATTGTCTACGACCACAGAATATCACTGCGAATATGTATAGGATAGTTCAGTTTACTTTTTTATCCGGCTTTTGTGTTTATTTATTTCATTTTTTAATCATTTTCCTTCTCACTGGCGCACAGGGGGCGTATAGTAAATCTCCAGAAGACAATGTGCATTCTTAAAGTAAGCAGCGATTCTCATTTAATTCAAGTAGTATTTGTTTTTGCGCCGCCATGGACGCAGAATGCAATCTTCGAGCGTTCCGCTGCACTTCTCCGGAGAGCTCCCGTTTTATTTCCGGTAATAAAATGTTTGTCGTTCCACTTAACATTTCAAAAGTTAAGCTCCGCTCGGCTCGCTCAGCTCTAATGCTCCGCGGACCATTCACATCCGGAGATATTTACCGACAATATTGACTATCGATTTAAATTTTATTAACCACCGTGTTGCATTGCGGGCGGGTAAAGCTAAACGACGTAGAACCCTGTCACGTTCTGCAACGTCACAGATTATTAAATATCGAGGGTTATTTGTAAAACATTAATAACCTCGCAGGACTATACTCCTGCCTTGATCATGAGTCGAAAATGTTCGAGCTATTATGACCTAATATCAATAGTTATGGAGATATGCGACATCAAAGTTTGCATTTTTTTTCAATATTTCAGACTTATTTTTTGTAAAACGTTGGACTATCATTACAGTAACTTATATAGAATATGAAAAATTCATTCCCCTTATTGTAACGAATGAATTTTTCGTAATTGATAATAGTTACTATAATGATAGTCCAACGTTTTTCAAAAAATAAGTCAGAAATATTGAAAAAAAAATGCAAACTTTGATGTCGCATATCTCCATAACTATTGCTATTAGGCCATGATAACTTAAACATTTTCGACTCATAATCAAGGCAGGAGTATAGTCCTGCGAGGTTATTAATGGTTAACAAATAACCCTGCATATAAAATTTCACTAATGTAACAATTTGTTCGTCACTATCGCTGTGCTACGTTAGATGGCATTGTTTTCAAAGCGTCAATGAAACTAAGCTACCATATTGTATGTATTGGCATTTTGTGAAAAGAAAATTAAGTAGAATTTTAACAATAATAGATCATACGTCATTTGGGTTAACAGAAATAGTGAGTGAATACGCATTGTAATGTTAGTTAATCTAAAAAATAATTTATTTAAATTTACATTGATTTTGCAATTTTCTTTTTTCGAAGCAACTTATTATAAATGTATGTAATGTAATGTAGTTCAAAATCCCAACATGTGTACATGGTACTGATATTTATATCAACTAAATCACAGATTTATATCATCATGCGTCCTTTTATTAACGCGTGCCATAATAGGGTTACTTCTTTGAGAGAATTTATTATCATTCGTATTTATTTAAAGTAGAATTTTGAGACTAATATACTCTAAGACTAAATAAATTAGTCGATAGGAAACACTTAATTTAGCAGTAAACAGAATGTTAGGAATTACGAGAGTGTACGAGTGTATTGGAGAAAATTCTATCTCAGACAAAAGTGAATGATTTACCAATTTAATAGTCACCTTTTAAAATATACGCTTCAATCATTGGAACAATGAAAGTGTTACTAAAAGATAAAAGGAGAAACCTTATTTCTGATCCATTTAGCAGAAAGACACCCTTAAAGGTTTAGATCATGGAATCGAATCGTTTTGCTAATTTGTGTCTCGCTTCTCTATAAAAAAAGATTCCCCTTTTACAAACAATTTTTTTTGACTGGTTTTGGCTATTATGATAATCATTGCGATATAAATACTACGAGAAATAAATTTAGTTT
Source organism: Agrypnia vestita (assembly GCA_016648135.1). Lineage (NCBI taxonomy): Eukaryota > Metazoa > Arthropoda > Insecta > Trichoptera > Phryganeidae > Agrypnia > Agrypnia vestita. The sequence goes on along the minus strand of JADDOH010008644.1, from coordinate 72,427 downwards.
CGCTTCTTTTTCAAAATATGCTCACTTTCGATAAGTAGTTTTGCTGATTAAATCTAAAACAAAAAATTGTATCCAGTGAAAATGTATTAATGAATTGTGGAATGTAAAAACAATGGCAGAAATATCCAAAAAAATATTTTGAATGTAGTCACCGAGGATTACTAATTTGAAATTAACTGAATTCTGATGTAACTATCCCTTCCAACATCGTGTTTCCTATAAATTAAAAGGCTATGTTTTATATAAAATCTCGAATTCAGTACATTATAAATTAGTTATCCTCGATGAACGTATTGATTTTTTTTGACATTGCTGTCTTTGCTTTTATACTCCACATATTTCCACAGCTCTTGAAACTGCGTGAACACTCTTGCGTCGAAAATATTAAAAATGATTTTTGGAATATTTTGACATAAATTTCACACCCTACACATCAAATAAATTTACCGTTCGAGCTCCAACGGGGTCGAGCATTAAATTTCATGCACCAGCGGGCGCGAGCTTAAATTTTCACCGCCAAAATGTTTTATCCCTCCGTTTCCCTAATAATTCCGATTGAGATTGTCATGCAATCATAATTTTTGTTTACGCTCCGAATACTTACGAGTATGAATTTTTATTTAGTACTCACCGACATCAAAGAGGCCATTTAATTATACCATTTTTGAGAAAAATGTTATGCTAAGCGTCTCTCTTTTGACTGCGTGGCCCTGTTAAGTTGATGCCCGCTGCAGCCAGTTAATTCGCGGGTATTGTACGGTGGCGCCAAAGGCTGAGTAACGCCAACACTCGGTGCTTGGTGTGGAAATGAAAAGCAGGTCCGGACTATACTGACTAAAACTGATGCTATTTGAGATATGGCCCAGAGCGCTAAATATTATTTATTTATTAATATATTTGTATGATTTATTAACTAATAATGAACTATTTTAATAAATTAACGAAGTCAATTAACACATGTCGAATTAAATTTAACACAAGTCCTTAATTCATACTATTTCGCAATTTTATCACTCGTCTGTAAACTCTTTATTATCGCTGGGTAACACTTTTGAGAAATTTCTGTTCAAATGAATTAATTAAAGTATTAGTTTTATACGGGCTGTATAGTGAAGTAAACAATTTAGATCATGTAGATCTGTCGTCTGCAAGTAAATACTATATCATTTACTTAATTTTTTATTTATTTATGCCTGTACTAGATGTGGACGTTTTGAAAGGGATTTTAATTGCAATATTTCAACACATTAAATTTTGAATAATTTTCCCTGATTTTAAAGAATTCCCATATGAATGTTTGAAGTGGCACATTTAAAAAATATATATTTTAATGTATTGGAAATAAATAAGGCGCACAAATACAAGTATGTAAGTTACTGTAGGATTGATAGAAAAGTGTTAAGAAATGGCCGCAAGATACTTGGCGAGAAAATATCTTCATTTCACATAATGGTATGTATGTCTCATGTTTTTTTTATAAACACATTAATGAAATTATATTATCAAATATAACACTAGAGTAGGAGCCAGCGACCGCCAGACTTATGTTCGTTATAGTACAAAACCTGAAATGTTTTCTGTACATATGCACTATAGTAGGTAAGAAGATTTGGATATAGTGACATTTGAGTTCGGAGGATTTTGGCAGATGACAAGTAATACAGGTGCAAAAAAATGTGTAAGTATAACCTAAAAATATCAGATAATATTGTTAAATAGTGACCCGAATAAAATATATAAAATTCAGATTTGTTAGTACAACGTAAACGATATGATTGTTTATAGAACTATATAAAGTGGAAGAAATGATCCGCAAAAAGGGTCTGGTAATGAATGATATGAGTGTATAGTACTGTCCTGTTAAACATATTAAAAAATCAGGTTTGTTATTTTTACGTTTAACTTACTTATTTTTTGTACCTTGTATTACCTACCTGTTTTTTCCCAAAATCCCACTAACTCATAATGTCCAAACCTTCTTATCTACTATAGTGTACATGTACAGGAACGATTTCAGGTTTGATATTGTTGCTGGCTTTTAGTCTACTAGGAAATTACGCGAAAATGGCTGATTGATCACAAATTCAAAAACTTTTTGCTTGCGATAGATTTTTTTTTATGCCACGGCTAAGTATTTAAGACATTCCATTATGTTAAAAAAATTGAAAAGGGTTCTGCGACCAAATCTAACTGGGAATCTATGGTGTAGAATATTCCCATTTATTTAAGTGAGTATATGCTTTTTTTATGTTTTTACTTCCACCATAATTTATCTTCAATTAATCAAATCAAATTTTCCGTCTAAAAGCACAGGAGTCTCTTTTTGGAGAGGTATATTGAGAAAAATTATGCATTATTTAGAGCTTTAATAGACTAGAAAAAATGTAATAAACTGTTAATAATATTAAATAAATTGTAAAAACGAACATCGCTTACAGCTTTTAATTATAACCATTTCACCCATTGTGTTTATTATTTTTACCATCAAAGCATATATTATAATTTTTCCTTGTTTTGCCAACTATGTTTACTATAATGTTTTTACATATGATATCTTTTAACTTTATGCGAATAACTGTGCCCGAATATTAAAATATAATATAAAATCTTATAACCATGCTTTGATTAATAAAAATAAATAATGACTAATGGCTAAGATGTATTCCTAGTTCGACTCTGCTCTGTAAGCGCAGGAGTATAGCGATTGATGGCGAAATATTAACACATAAAAGTGTCACAGTTAGCGGCGCGAGCTCCCGCCAGGATGGAATATACGGCTGAAGTGGACGCTTTCCTTTGTTCCCACTAAATTGAGAGAAATTTGAATTTTGAAGCCCTTTTGGCAACACACATTATTGGTAAAAATAAAACAAAAATATTTCATTATATTCATCGGCAAAATGAAGTAAAAGATGTGCAATATATTATTAATTTTTTTGTACCTATTTTTAGAATTTAGGTTATATTTTTTATATAAATTTAATTCAGATAGAGAGCTGTTTTCAGTTTGATGTTTCTTACGAAATAAGTTTTTTGTTCGCTTTTACGTCAGATTTTTAATCTGATAAAAGAAGAAACATTTTTTTTATTGATTAAGATAAATAATAGAAGTCTTACAAAAAGACATGAAGCTAGTTATACGGGAAATATGTATGGGAAGTGTTTATAGGGTGGCCATGAGGCGTACGAGCTGTTGTAGCTGGCTTAAATGATCACTTTAAACAACGTTACATTCACGGTTTCCACCCCAAGAACAGGAAAACACATTATAAATTTTTTTGAAAGTTGTATATATACTTTGTTTTTTGTCTGTCTTATTTTGAATACTTGAAGTAATTATGCTATTGCAATCTTTGGTCAAAAATTTGTAATTCCCATGATATTATATACATATATAGATGTCACCATTGGTAATAATACCTCTATACATATATTTTTTTAATTTTTGTAATGTTGAGAAGACTATATGTATTGATACAAAAAAGTGTGAGAACCGTTGATTTGTCGTAATTTTTTATAGTAGCTTGATAGCGCGAACTTTGTAACATGTAACATTAATTTGTTTTTGCAGGATTAAATTTTAAAAGTTAATTTCGTTATTCAACCTTATGTTATTAAGCATATCTTCCGTTGTGTCTAAAAGTTATATTGTATTTTTAAGAATCTTTAAATATGAGTGACGAAAGAGCACATTGCGCATAATATTATTTGTTTTCCGCAAGACAAGGATGCAAAACAAACAAATTTAAAATAACATATGAATATGACTCGGTGTTGATATGAATGTAATAAATTATATGTTCTAGATCTTGAATACCGCTTCTTTGGTTTTATTCAGCAACGATATTTCCGAACGTGAGCAGATAACTCCGGATATTCTGCCGGCAAAGGTGATTTAAAAAATTCAGCGATGGAGATAAATGAAAGAACGCAGTGCCCGACTGAAAAGAGATTAAAAAAGACGAATCAAGTCAGGAACATATTCAGGATTGCCTCGGAACAAATCGCCGGTCGCGCGACACCTGAACGCAACACCAAGAATTTACCGTAATTACAATAATTTCTACTAAGTGTATAAGATAACATAGATAGGTCATTATGTGCGTAACGCTGCTATTCCCGAGAAAAGAAAAGGAAAGAAAAAGAGGAAAATCTCTCAGAACTCCACTGCCCCCCCGGATGCGTGTGCGCAACTTGTGGATGGGTGCGTGGTTCCAGCATATGGCTCCTCAGCCGCCCACGGACGCATAGTAAATAAAACATTGCAGACACCGCCGAAGAAGAAGACAAAGATAATTGTTGTTGTCAAATAAACAGACTACAAGAACAATTTTTTTGTTTATTCTTTATGTTTTATTAATTGTTCATTCGTTTATGATGGTGATCATTTTTTAACTTAGGTAAGTGAATACAAAATGAATAAATATTAAAATACATTTTTGAACTTGACTGCTTTCCAAAAAAACAGAGGTGCACTGTTTTAGATCGGGGCAAGCGAGCAGCTTAATAAGATGTGGGAACCTTTCATCGCATCGGGAAAATGAGCAAGGTGGACGCACGACACCACGCCTGTGCAGTGCAAGAAGCACGACCCCACAAAGCCTTTATGTCACAAAGAAAACTTCTGACCTGAATTCAGAAGTTTAACCGCACTTATTTGCTGGACTTTTCCTCTTCCGACTACTACTTATTTCGTCCTTTACATAAAACCTCCTTAAATATACATTCCTAAATCCAAACAAGAAGAATTTGAATTTGCAAACTTTTTTAACGTGGGTTTTTTTTAAGAATGGTGATAACACATTCGGCCATAAAATCTTCATAAGAACACAATAAAAATTCACAGAGAAAACAAAGTAAAAAGAAAGAAAATTTTGGTCAACAGAATATATAATAGAATAAAACAAAGCAAAAGTATATTGTTGGTAGAAAAATACAATATGCACACAGAAGTTTTAGAAAAATAACATTACAAGCAAACTCAGACAGTGGATCCCAATAATCACTTCATTACAAAAAAGCCCTCAGAACAATTTTAAATCAAGATAATGTGAATTAAAAAATGCAAGTAAATTGTGGGAAGAAAATTTTTAATCTATGCACATTTATACCTTCTTCTTCTTCTACTTCTACTCCTTATCATATTGGGTCGGGGTCCCTGCACCGCATAAAAGGTTCCAACTTTTCCTGTCTTGGGTTTCGCTCTCCTCGTCAGCACAATTTAGTTGCAACCTCGCTTCGCAGCAGTCCTTCGAGGACAGAAGATTACGCATTTAGAATATGCTAATGCAAATGCTCTGATTTCGATACGGTATTGCATGTCAATATTTAAGCTTAATATCAACACATACTCATCACATCAGCTCTGATGATGGACCCAATTACGGGATCCGGAACGCGGCCAGAGGCATCAGTTATGGCAGATATGGCAAATACATGGCAGAATATTTCGGAAAATCGCACATAGAAGTGTCTACGGGAAATTAAAAAAAGGATTTTAGTTTGTCACGATGATATAAGATCAAGAATTTTTGATTCCCTTGAGCTTAATAAAGAAAATAATTATTAGTGACTCTACTAGGCTTTGAATGTACTACTCGCCACAGGTCATTATTATTTTTATTTATTTTTATTTATAAGTTAATGGAAACCTAAGAGATTTATGGGTAACATTTTTACATGATTCAATATAAGAAAATATAATAATATAATTTAGATACAAAGTAATTTTTTTATAGTTGGCCAAGTTTTAATATTTTTTTCACATCTCTTTTGAATTTGTCAGTGGTCAGTTGTTTGGTCTGTTGTGGCAGGTCATTGTATAGTTTTAGTCCGTTGCAAATTAGTCGGGATTGTTCTGTTTTTGTTTTAGCGTGTGTTATCTGATAGTTTTGAGCCATTCTAGTGTTGTGTTGGGGTTTTTCGTGTATTTTTGTCTAATTTTATGTCGTCGTCTTGTAAATACACAAATATAATATTTAATAAATGCCAATGGAACGATTTAAACCGGATATAATAATGCTGGTCTGGACTACCTCAGGCAAATATAGGCAGTCATACGCCTGTTTGCCTATAAATTGCCTACTCAGCCTAGAATTTCTTCCAGGGATAATCATTAATTGTCCCTTTGTTAATGTGCAACGCAATATACCTATGTAAGCGAATAAATAGGCACCCTGCTCTCTGCTAATGGCCTGGGGGAGGCCTACCTGCGGCCCCCCGGAATGTCTACAGAAAAGGCAAACAATGCAGTATTACATGAAATTTGCAATTTTGTTCATGCTGTGTGTATGCACGAAAAACATGTTTTCTATTATATGTTTACAAAATATTTGATTTAGACTTATTTTTTATGAATATTAATAAAAAAAGCATCCCCTTTTGTATAAACACTTTTATAGTTACCGTAGAAATTTATTTTCACATTAGTTCTTATTTAGTTATTCACCTCTCTCTTTATATATTTATTTTGTTAATTACAAATACTACATATTGTACGCCAATGATTCTTATTTTGATGGGTATTTCAAAGCTACATAGCTCCCGTAAAAAATTATATTAGAACAAATGATAGTTAAAAATACTGCGTTCACCTGAAAATTCGAGGTAGAATTGAAATGAACTGCTTTAGCCAACGATATTTTCATTTTTATATATTATAATATTATTAACATACACGAACCTCTTTCATTGAATTATTTTGAAATATATCTTTAAAGACAAAGAAAGCAAAAATATATATGAACTGTAAAAAAATTAAAATTAAAATTTTTAAGGTATTCAACATTTGTAATATTTTTAATATGATATACAAAGTAATTTCTTGTGATTCTTCGTTTGATCTATAAAAATGTGAGTTTTTCTGTTGTGTAACCCTAAAATCTGAATTTATTCTACGATACTATTTCTTTATTATACGAAAAACTTCCAAATAATGGATAAAGCATCAATAAAAATGGATAAAATATCTCATATAAAATTAAAACCCTTTGATATCTTTTCATCACTTAAGTCACTGGGGGAGGCTTTGTTTGCAGTACAATGGATATTAATTCTATCTGGAGGGGAAGGGATTAAATGACTTGGGGATTAGTGTAATTGTACAGAGGTAGTAGGTATATATATTATGTACATATATATATACATGTACATACTTCGTCAACCGTTGGATATGTTTGCCTGCGACTCCTGTATCTATATTTGTATGTTATATTCGTACCACGCAGTGTTTATGTAGGTATTATTACACTGGTTAACATTTCACACATTTAATGTTGATGACATTAGAATAAATTCACATTAGATATGTGTATTATCTAATGTGAATTTACTCTACATGTGTGATAGTGTATTGTCACGGTGAGTGGCGACGGAAAACAAATGAAAATACTACAAAAATTTAAACTTCTTTTGATTACGCATAAAGTCACAGGACACGAATTAATTCGAAACAATTTTCTTATAATTTTTAGTTACAAAATATTTCTAGAACATTCCACACACTTATTATTACACTATTAATTCGCCCTAATTCGTACCATACTACTGCATTGATAATTTTCTCGAATATTCTGTTAAATTTCGCACACGCAGAAAAACTTCTCGCACGCTGGCAGGTACTTTCTTTATTTACTATCGCTGGAATATACAATGCGAAGGTCACACTGTTCTTGCTCCGCAGCTAATATTGTTCTAGTTAAAATTCTTATTATTCTTATATTGATGTGCCATTTGTTTCGGTTATAGATATTTTTAAAAATAAAATAAATTATAAATATTTTATAAGAAGTGGCCCTCGTAATTAGTGGCGTCTCACAACGAGGGTTCCGGGTTCAATTCCCGGTGAGGTCACAATTAATCTGGATGAACTCAACTCTGGATGTTTTTGTGATGTATTTCGCTTCAGTAATTGAGCCTCTTGGCCTGTTGAAGGGTAAAAATAAAACTTTTCGAAGAATATTTTTTCTTCTGTATGAAGGTTTGAACTTTGTGGTGACATTATTATTAAAATAAAACACAAATCACTTTGTTTTCACCACTTTATTAGATTAAACAATCTACACGTTTCAAGAATTGTTGTTGTACTAGAACATTGTTATAATTATGTTCTGTAATATATATTACATAATTAATTTTTTTATATACGAAATTGCCCCTTATTTTATTAAATTAGGGTGCAAACCCTTAGTATTCCGTATTCAAACCACGATTCTTAAACATTACTTGCATTATGTTTGGTTACCGGAGAACTATGTAGGTCATGAGTGACATTATGGTCAACTAATTTTATAAATAACAACACACTACTGGAAAACCTCCACAAAGAACGAGAAATAATATATACCATACATTGTGCAGCACAGGAAAATTTTATATTTTAGGTAGGTATTATTAATATATATATATATAATATATATATATATATCTATATATATATAATTATATATATATATCTATATATATATATATATATATATATATCTATATAATTCGAGGACCCAATATCATATTAAAAAACTATTATTCTAAGGTATATAATATAGTGGTTGGATAAAATGAAATGGTTGTAAAACCAAATTAATTAATCAATTAGAAAGACATGCAGAAAAATCAAATCAATGAGAAAATATTTGGCTTCTACCGGAACTCGAACCCACATCTACTATCTTTCCGGGAAGATGTGTTACCATTACACCACATCAGCTTTGTATTTTTCCGTCAATATATCGATGAAAATTTCATTTATAATTGACTATCCATTTTTGAGCAATCCCCTTTTTAATGCGGTAGTCATGAATTAGTTTGTGTATCTACCACTAGAGGATACCAGAATTAATTGATTAATTAATTAAATTAATTTTGGGCTCATTTTATACAACACATAAATATATTACACTAAAGAATACATTCTTATTGTGAAATTGCAATTTTTTTAGAACGAGTCGTGCGAAATTTAAAACCAAAATTATTAATCAATTAGAAAGACATGCAGAAAAATTAAATCAACGAAAAAATATTTTGGCTGCTACCGGGAATCGAACCCGATCTTTCCGTTGTGACTACCGCATTAAAAGGTACATTGCTCAATTACTTTATTCAATGATGATCTGATGTGGTTTAATGGTAATACACATTCACGAAAAGTTAGGAGATCTGGGTTCGATTCCCAGTAGCAGCCAAAATATTTTTTCGTTGCTTTGATTTTGCTGCATGTGTTTCTAATTCATTAAAAAATTTGGTTTTAAATTTCACATAATTTTGTACTGAAAATATTGCAACTTCACAAAATGTGTTTTTTAATATAATGGTTGTAAAACATTCACTGGAACCAAAGTGGTTTTGCAGTCAAGAAGCTATTCCAAGTTGCCAAGGACAGACATCAGTTCAGACATTAATTATAATAAACAAAAATGTAAAAAACTTTATTCAAAGAAGAAAAATAATGTTGCTTGATAAAATGTTTTTATAAAAATATGTATTTCGTTTTAAGCCACATTTTTATAATGTCTGTCTATACTAAGTGAGATTAGGTTAGGTTATTTTATATTAGGTCCTTACATATGAAATTGGCGTTTAGTATGGGAGGAACATAAAGCCGATTTTTTTTTATTATAATATATTTATTTAATCAAAGTATGTACCATTGTTATCTATGCACTTTTGCCATCTAATAGGTAGTTCATCGATCCCTTTACTAAAAATACATTCGGACGGGAATCAATAAAATCTTTGAAGGCGGTTTGGACTGCCCCATCGGATTGAATTTTTTCCTTTGCAAGAAGTTATCCAAATTTCGAAAAAAATGGTAATCTGTTGGAGCAAGGTCCGGAGAGTACGGTGGATGTCTTAGACATTCCAATTGAAGCTCCTCTAATTTGGTAGCCGTGTGTTGTGCAGTGTGTGGTCTAGCGTTATCATGAAGCAGCAGTGGCCTAGAGCGATTAACCAGCCTCGGTTGTTTAGCAGCTAGCTTTTCCATCATGGTTTGCAGTTGCTGACAATAGACATCTGCCGTAATCGTCTGGCCAGATTTAAGAAAGCTGTAGTGAACGACACCAGCACTAGTCCACCAAACGCTCACAAGTAACTTTTTTGGAGTCAATTTTCGCTTGGGGCATGGTTTGGCTGGTTCGGCAGGGTTCAGCCATTGCGATGAGCGCTTCCGATTATCGTACAGGATCCACTTTTCATCACAGGTAATGATTCGATTTAAAATCCCTTCATTATTGTGCCGGTTGAGTAATGCAACGCAGCAGTCACGCGCGTTTGTTGATTTGCTTCACTCAATTCGTGAGGTACCCACCTTTCAAGCTTTTTCACCTTACCAATTTGCTTCAAGTGGATTAAAACAGTTTTATCACTAACACCGCAGCCTGCAGCTAACTCGGATGTGGTTTGCGATGGATCCGCTTCCACAATAGCCTTCAATTCTTCATTATCAACTTTGGTCTCCGGCCGTCCACGGGGCTTGTTCTGCAGGTCGAAATTTCCAGAACGAAAACGTTGGAACCAAAAACGCACTGTGTTTTCTTTTGCGGCACCGTCGCCATACACATCATTAATCCTTCGAGCCGTTTCTGCAGCACTGGTGCCACGGTGGAACTCGTACTCGTAAATAACGCGATATTTCAAGTTTTTCATTTTGTAAACTGAGTGACGCAAAGAAAAAAACAATTGAGGAAAAAAAAAAAGAATTATAATTTTCAAAACACAAATACATGAGTAAATAGCTGTGTAAATTTGGATTTGGAATTCCTAACCAAAGAGAAGATATTTGAGATCAAATTTGCCAGTACGGCAAAACGCCAATTTCATATGTAAGGACCTAATATTATAAGTTTCTCAAAGTATAGGCTTAAGTTATTTTATATATTGTAATAATATTTTTTATGTGTATGTTCCGAGAACACAATTACTGGATTTGTCTATAGTGGGTTAATATAGAGGTATGTATATAAAATATGGAAATGTATAAATAATAACTTTAAAAATATAGAGGTATCATTACCAGCTTCAAAATCTATGTGTACTATTTTTCAAGGACTACAGATATACAGATATCTCATAGTCTGTGAGACTTCTATAATTTATCTTATTTTATATTAAACTGTCCTGAAGACGGCTGGGTACCAACGAAACCGGTAGACATTGTATGTTTTATCAATAAAGTGGTTTAAAATTAAATTTATAATTTTATTAAAAAAATATACAGCATGTCGCCTTTTACAGTACCTAAATAGCTATCGGAAAATAATATTATAATTATTAGATATTTGAAAGCCCGATTTGTCCCAAGTTTTTTCAGCCACCCGAAAATGTCTAGACGAATTCGAATCAATCTTAAGGGCGGTTGAATGGCAAGTGTAATTGATGTATGTCACATCACCCCCTGAGCTAATGTTCCGAGACCTTTGAATATTTTCATAGCATCGTTTAGACCACAGGGGTAGGTATTTTACTGCATAGGGTGTACCCAAAATGATACTAACATTTCAAAAAAGTCATGAAGTATTTTCAAAATTTTCTTTACTTCTTTGAGAATAATTGCGTTTGTTTAATTTTAATTCACAATTAAATTCCCTAGGGTCCGTTTTACAAATATTTATCTTTTAAATTTATTTTCATGTTAAGTAGGTAGTTTATTATTATTCATTATAAAACTTTTTAATATTTTGATTATCTATACTTCGATTTTTAAATTTAATTTTGTACATTTGTTATCCTGATGAAGAAGCCATTGACTTTGAAACATGTTGAATTTTTTTCAATAAAAAAGTGGTGTGTAAAAAAGTTAATTTCTATAAATTAAATTAAATTTTTTTTCGTTCTCATACGAGGTATCCATTAGTCGCGTCAACTATTTTATTGATTAATATTTTAATGAAATACTTATTTCATTAAAATATTATTTTAATTAAACTCACATGACTTGATTCCATGAAATTAAAAAAAATTGTGCATAACATAAAAATTTGAGAGAAATACCGTATTTGTTTTATATTTAATGTTCGTCAGTTCATTTTCTCTAAAATGAATCCCTAGTACTTCAGAATATAAACGTGGTATTATTTAATAATGGTATAAAATTATAATCTCTTCATTATTGATGGATTCGACGGGGTAAACAAAATAAAGATAAATTAAAGATGTCTCACTGAGACGAATCTATTTATATGGAAAATCATGAATGGAAAGTCTTTATTATTGTGCGATCGATTTACTATCTATCTTGACTGGCTTAAGTGTCACTTTAAATAAAGCAATGTTCACTGATTTCACTATATATATATATATATATATATATATATATACATATTTAATACGAAATAAATAAATAAAATAAAGAGAAACACACAAATATCAAATAATAAAACTGAAAAATCAAATGCTGGAACCTGGATTCGAACCACGGACCTTTTGTTTCGTGCACAGCGTGTTACCAATTTCACTATCCCAGCGACTTAATAAGTCGTCAATATTTGATGGTTATATGGTTCTCTTTGAATTGTTAATTCACTTATTTATATTATTACATTTTTATATTATTATTTCCATTCACGCTGTGCGCGAAACACAGAGGTGGTTTTACTGTAGTTACAAAAAAGATGCAATAACGCAAACAATCGCATGTAAATCTACAAAAAATATATACATTTGCTTCACAGATTTTGTATGTTTACTTTATTAAAAGTAACTATATTTGTAGCCGCCCTCTACCCGGGGGCTGGCGGGGGTTGAACGCACGCAAGGGCGGGGTAAAAGGACGCGTCACAGTGGAAGCGTTTTCCATTCAACTTTTCCGTAAGGGTAGATCGTGCTCCGGTGCGGGGCTAGCGAGGGCGGAAGGGTGGATAGGTAGAGAGGCAGGTTTAATGTGGACTCACAGGGAAAATAAAATGGCAAAGAAATGAGCCCGTACACTTTTATCGCACTTAAAAGTTGTAAATACTTGTTTTAAATCCTCAAAGAAATGTGCGGTTTAATTGGCTGACTTTGGTAAATTTCTACTTAAATTTTTTTTCGTCTAAAACGAGATATCCGTAAGTCGCGTCAAGTATTTTGTTGATAAATTTTTACATGAAGCATTAATATAAAACTTTAGTCACAGTGCCTTGTTCCATGCAATCAAAAAAATTATGTATAACATAAAATTATTAGCGAAATATCATATTTGTTTTATATTTTATGTTAGTCAGTTAATTTTTTGTAAAATATATCCCAAATAATTTAGATAATTAACGTGATGTTACTTAATATCATAAAATGTTAATCTCTTCAGTTAAAAAATTATATTATATTTTAGTACTTAAGTAAGCTAATTAGTCTTAAATTCAAAAAGAGATAATAAAAAAGTGGAGTTTACGAAATTTGATACCGAGATTGTTATAGTAAATATATACCATATTTCTAGAAATCTCGCCATAAAACTAATAGAGCATCATTGTTTAACAAGTAATTTTTTTTTGAATTCGCGAACCCCATCATGGAAAATATTATTTTTATTCAAGTACGCGCGAAGAGTTAATAAAATAAATAATTATGAAAGTTTAGGAATTTAAAGAAGTTTAAACTCCGGCCTTAATTTGCTTAACAATATTCCTTTCTTCAATTGATTGAGCAACAATGTAGATTGACATTTAAAAAAAATATTGTTATTTTATTTGTATATATCTACTTTTATTTGAGTATTTACACCAACATGTTTCAGAAATTACCATTCCATCATCAGGATGTTGTATAACAGTTATACAACATCCTAATGATGGAATGGTAATTTCTGAAACATGTTGGTATAAATACTCAAATAAAAGTAGATATATACAAATAAAATAATCAATATTTTTTAATATTCCTTTTATTAAATCTACCCCTCTTCTTTCAATATTCTCGTTGCAAACATCTTTACAGCAATGACTTAATATTAATTATGTAAAATGGTGCCACAAAGTGATTTTGTATTGTATTGAATTGTATTGAAGATTGGATTGTATTGAAGAAGTCATAACATCTTCATTCGTAACTGTATCTGTCCAGATTATTTTGAGTATTCTTCTGTAGATTCACATCTCGAATGCTTCATGTCGCCTTATTAATTCTTCAGAAAGAGTCCATGCTTCGATTCCATAAATATAATATGCCTAGAAGTAAACATAATATTGCACGCATTGCCTTGGTGGTTAGGTGCTCGTATGTATTTTATTATTAATGAATATGATCTTTATGATTGTAATTATTTATATTAAAATGATGATTTTATAATATGAATATAAAACCATAAACACTTACGGAGCTTTGAAAATAGAAGCTTAAATAATTAGAAACGAGACAAAATATCGTCTTACATGGGGAGCCCTCGTTAAAACTCCCAGATGCAACGCAGACTGTGTTTTGACAAAAATGATATTGGATATCACTGAGTATATAAAGTTTCCATCTCCCAGTCGCCACAGAGCTGTATTAAGGCTGCAACGCTCGCATGCGGAATGATTTACAGGTTGCAGTTTCCTCTTCGATAACGGGTTTTTTCGATCCAAATCTAAAGCGTGTCCCATACAAAGGATCTTGTGTCAAAAAAAAACATTTTTTATGAATAGTGTCTATATACAAATTCAATATATCATATATTTATGTCTGGAAATGCTTACATTAGAGTCATTTTGTAATAATCTGAAGTTTTGACCTTGTTTAAACAACAACATTTTTTGTAAAATTAATATTAATTAATTAAAAACAAATTTTCGAAGGAAGCAAACATTTGGTGGTGAGACATTATAATTAAATAAATAAAACTAACTTTGTTAAACACCACTTATATTTATTTTCAAATCCCACCAGATTTCGCTACGATCATAGCTTCTTCAGGGAGAATCTTGACTCTCAATGAATGAATCAGAATTCCAGTACAACCAGCTTGAATGTGCAAGACCTGATTCACCTTATTAGTATACATATTATTCAAACAACTATATAAGTAAAGCAGAAGAAGAAGAAGATTATATAATAAGAGAGAAAAAAGATATAAGTAAATAAATAAAATAAGATAATAAAGAAAAGTTAAGAAAAGTAACCATTTAAAAATGATATATTATATAAAAAAATCAACAATAAAGGTGTAATAAAATATACAATTTAAAAAGTTCAAAAATAATTATAAAAGTAACAAATTTCTGAAATAATAAAAACAGGTAGAAGAATTATAAACGTAAATATAATATAATGCTTCAAGTTCATAACACTGATCTTTACAACTATTATGCGTCCGATGCCATTCTTTGATTAGGGAGCCAGACCTCCACGACAGCGCAGCTTACATTAGAGAATTGGTGCTGTGTTCCAGCCTCACTTGAAGACCAGGTGAAGACGATGTCTCAGGAGCGGATGAATCCATAGACGCGGTCACAGGCAAACATTATAAAAGCACTCCAATAACGCGCCAATCCGAACGGTATTATCTACGAATAATTGTATTAAACACGTAGACGGTTGTACGTCACTCGGATGGAATTCGACCAGAGCTAGCGTGTATGCTGGTGAAGTATAATTTTTTAAAGAGGATACTCTTCACCTCCTTAATTACTTATTTAGAGGGTTTTTTATCAGAATTTTTTACCCTTTCGAATTGATGTAATGAAATAAAACACTTATGAGGTTTATTATAAGGAGTTTGCAAAAGTGTAAAAGCTATAGAGCTGACGCACTTGTAGTAGTTGATTAGCTGGATTAGTCCGCAAGTAGAGAACTCAGAGAATTGTAGAATCTAAGGAATCGAAAAACAATTCTCCATACTTGTGTTACATTGTTAGATAACATTATGTAATGATGGGAAGTAAGCCCCATGAATGCCCATAGACTTCCATACCTACTTTGCCGTATAAATAGCTTCGTCTCACTGAGACATCTATGATCCAGTATCGTGTTCTTTAAAATATGAACATATGTACGTAAAATATTCTTAATATAAACAAACTTTGCTTTAAATATGGGGTATAAAAGCAAAGGCAACAATATTCAAAAAAATAAAAAAATGTTTTGAATGTAGTCACCGAGGATTACTAATTTAAAATGTACTGAATTCTAGATTTTATGTATACATCCTTTCCAAAACCATGTTTCCTATAAATTTATAGGCAACGCTTCCTATAAAACCTCGAACTCAGTACATTGTAAATAAGTTATCCTCATAACTGCATGATGACTGCATAAATGACAAAATTTATACCCCACAAAAATTTAATTGGCGAAAAATATTTCTTTTATTTTCAGTAAGTATGTGAATTCAGAATATGACGATATATTATATATAAGCTAAAGCTTCTGCAATGAAATAAGTTAGAATTTCAGGTTTTAGAATAATCAGGATGATCAGGATCTATTTCTATTTGTTGCGTTACTCTATTTATTAAACTAAATTATCGCAAAAAATAACTAGAACTTAAATCAAAATCCGGTCCTGGAAAGAGGGCTAGAACAGCACGAATGTTTTCACTTCGCGAGCTTCAGTTGAGTTGTCTTGTTTGCAAACATACCTGTATTTCAATTGGATAACTTTGCTAGTCGTATGTATAATTTATATCATGTGGTAAACCTCACAGCTAACAGTCTACAATATGTTCTCTAAATATAGTTAGTTGATGTATTGCACAACTCAATAATAAAGGGTTCAATTAATTAATATAATGCAGGCTGGTCTCAATCTCGAGGACAATCAGGAAAATCTCAATTAAGTCCTTGTATAATATACCTAATATAAATAATATAATAAATTAATGTAATAAGGCCAATTAGTAAAAATGGTGAAAATTCAAAAAAAATCCTAGTAATGCTTTTGTAAAATCACTTTCACAAAAGCATTAAAGTTACTAACTTTATGCTAATGATTATTACAACACAAACAGTTAACAGGCTGTAAAATTTAAATATATACAACTTCTAAAAAAATTTGATCAACGTGGTATTCTATCATGGGTCGAAATGGTGAAAGTTATATTGTGTAAAGTGATCGCTTAAGCCAACAGTTTTTTAAAGTTAGACTTCTGTTATACACAAACATAAAATTCTCAGATGATTAAATATGAGATTGATCTTGCCTCAGAGATGTCAGTAAAAGTTTGAGTTTTATCATTGTATTCTACACACAAAATACAAAAAACGATGAATCAGAACTAACTCAGACGTGTCTCTGAGACAAATTTTACCTGTGTGCATGTGTAACTCTTTCACTCATGTATACATGTCATAAAAGATGCTACGTCTTCCAGCTGTTATCGCTGTATCGTCTTTTTTTCATATTCTTGAATGCTAAGCATTAATTGTTTTTTTTAATAAACAGAATGATTTTTTCGAAAGACTTTCATTCAATTTAAATATTAAAAATTAAAGTATAATATAAAAAGAGAACAATTTTTTTTGTATATATTATTTAAAAATCATCATAAAATCAAACTACTCTGCCATGATAAAAGTTGTAGATAAAATAAAGCGAAGATTAAATAAATAATTAAGCCTAAATACGATATCGACAGAATTTCGATTCCAGGAAAGTTTGCCTGGAAATTGTATTTTGCTTGAATTCCCTTCTGCCCGAAAATTTTCTTTTAATTAAAAATGATGGATCGTTTATCGACATTATTAAGCATAAATATAAAAAGAAAATACTGAAAACATCAATTTAATAGATACACTTGCGTAGATACTTCGTATTCTTTAATCTATAATTTTTTATTAATCACGTATTTCGTTTTTTAATTGAATTTGAAAAATGTTTAATCATATATTTTTCATATTTTCAGCTCGAAGAAGCTCTGGACTTTATTAATTCACTATTAAGTAGTAAAGTGGATATGGCTAAAAGCTATTTAAGTCCTAAACAGCTTTAATGAAGAAGTTTTCTATTTTTTTTTCAATGAATGGAAATATTTTTTTTTATAGATTTAAAAAAAGTAAACAGAAAAATATTTACAAAGTTATAGAATTTTTAATTTGCGTTTTGCACGAATGATTTTGTCCCGTCCGGTGAAGTCGCGTGACGTCATCTCTCGTGCTAGGTGTACACAGCGGGTCGTGCTTTCGCAGCGGCGCCCGGCTGTGCGCGCGCGTGACTCATGTAGTACATGTGATTCAATACAAAGCTACTAATTATTATTATTAGCTTTATATTGGAATAGTGAAACGTATGAAAAATAAAATGTAACAAACATTATATTCAGTAACAAAAATTAAAAAGATATCGTAATAACATTTAAAAGTATAATAATTTGGTTGTTTTTTAATACGATTTTTTTCATTGCGTTTTTGTGATTGATTTTACTAGTAGATTTTTCGATTTCGTTTTGAAATTCCTATAATTTTTTACCGTCTTCATTTCATTGAGAAGAGCATTAAAGAGTAATATTCTTTGATAGGTGAAATGATGTTGGGCTGTGCTAGTATTACATTTAGGTAATAAAATATTTCCAGCTCCTCTCGGTCTATTACTAAAATACCACAATGTATAATATTATTAAAGTGTATTTGTGAATCTGTAGTATAGCATTTTTTTTATAAATTTGATTAATATTTAGGATATTAAACTTTTTAAAAAGTTCCTTTCTTAAACCTGTATTAAACACTAAAATTAATATACTTTTTTCTATGTTTTATTGACATTTGTTGACAGATTTCAAAAATTTTCTATATTTTAATTTCATTAAGTGAAATTGTTATCAACATCATGCAACTTCTCCATTATTCATGCAAATAGAATATATACATAGTTTTATAAAAGTATAAGAAATTCTACCAATAATATTATCACGAGATGGTAGAAGCAGAAAGAATTGCACGTTAGCAAGAATTTTACAGCACTCTAAGCCTCTTAAAAGTAAATTGGAAATTTCTACAAAGGTCTGGAATTGCCCAATAGATTCGGAAACCATCGCGATACGACGTTGCCTATTAAAGTGATCGACCGGCTGCTGCGTACTTAGTGTGTATCAGAGTTGTTTGACAGCGCGACATAGAAGACCGCAAAAAAAGCGAACTGTGCGGCGATGTGGCTACGTGGGCAGCAGTGCGCAGTGTGACCAAGCGACTAATATTCGGAGGCGTACTTACGTGCAAAACGGAGCGGATCTACCTAGCGATGGATAAAAAAGTGCAGCGAAGATACACACTAAGTACGCAGATAGCGCACACCTGCGTGAAATATTCTTGAAAAATTTAGTGTGATTTTAAGAACAGGGCTCCAATTAAATTCGTGTTCAGTGACATTGCGTACAAAATAAAAAGTTTATATTGTTTTTTGTGTTTCATTTGCCTTCCATAGCGTCGATCTCGTGAGAGCATAAAATTTCATTAGTTTGTTTGTGATTTTTGATTTAACCTCCTTTTTAGTTGGATGCTATAACTATTTGATAAAAAAATCTGTAAATACTTGAGAAAATTTCAAAATAATGATAATATGGACTTACTGTACCTACTAACATTTGATAAAAATCGACGAATTTAATTTTTATTAAAAATCATATCATAATTTCATGGAACCTAGAATTGCATGACTATAGTGCATATGTGTAAGTTGTCCTATTTCCTGCTCTCAATTACAAAGATAAACAGTAAATTTATACACGCAATTGTATTCCTGTACGATGGAAGCACTGCGTGTGTAAGAAACAATGGATCATTCCCACAATATTACATAACGTGTCAAACAGGGTTGCGTAATGTCTCCATAGCTGTTTAAATTATATAAGAGGGAAGGTTGAGAAAGTTGTCGAGTGGAGGGTGAGTGCAGGGAATAAGGTGAACGGTACTTTGAATGCATTCATTTCTGATAGAAACATGTCTAGCGGGTAGCGGTACATAATGAAATACCAACACTGATATACAGAAGTGAAGCCTGGACCTAGCAGAAGAGGAAAGAAAATAGACTGAAAGCGGTGGAGATGAACTCCCTTGGGAGTATGGGAATGTCTATAAGTGCCGCTGTGGCCTTGACCGGGGGAAGACTCCGGTACCGCACCTAGGCGGTCCCGACTCCAAGGCCACAGGGATCCCAATATCGTTTGCACTTTGAGGCTGCAACCAGTGTGCCTAGGGTAATTTACCAGATGGTACTCACGTTTTGGTGATGCAGCTTGGTCCAGATAGCAGGGTCGCCGCAGGGTTTCTAACTCCTACTAAACGATGCACTGAATGTAGCGTGTACAAGTCACTAGGAGTTTATTTAATCAAGATACAATATAAGTTGAAAGGCGTTAATATTAAATATGTTAGTAGCAAGAGATCGCGGGACCGCGGATTGGTTTTATTAGTGCATATTTAGTACGCGCGAGTTTAAATGTCAAATATGTAACAATCCGTAAGGTCGCGACGCGTTACGCGGGTCTCGTGGTGATGGCGGTTGAGCGAGCGGAACGGGAATGAAGGTCTTCCTGCTCGCCGCCTGAGGGTGGTTGCTTGCCATGGACGCCAGATGCCGCCCGTGTGGTGGAATCTACCATAGGCGTATGTGTGGGAAATCCATTTTAAAGTTAATATTGACGATATTAGGAATGAATGTAAAGCTGATCTTAGCATGGTTAATAGAATTAAAAAAGGGTTGTTCACGTGGTTTGGGCATGTTGAGCGTATGAATGAGGAAAGAATAGTAAGAAAGATATAGGAATACCGCAAGTGTTGACTGCGGCGCGGCGCCAGAAAAAGAAGGCAACCGCGGAAAAAGTGGCATGGCCAGACTAACCAGATAATGGAAGATGGTCCTTTGAAAAACCTCAACAATCGTCGAACTTGCATGCGAAGGTGTATGATTATGGATGGGACGAGAGTTATACGTCAGGACAGAAGAGTTTGGCGCTCTATCCTCTCTGCCTACCCCCATGGAGAAACGGAGGGATGGTAAGTAATTACAAAGATATTGGTAATTACTTACCATCCATCATACGAGTATTTCGTATGTCTTCGCGAAAAATAGTTGCCCGCAGGGCCTAACAACGCTATACGGTCAGAGACAATTGTCTTCTGACACTAATAAATTTAATAAAACTATTTTGTTCCTCCATTATCTTGAAAAACCTGGACGAATAAATATAAATCGTATTTTTATCAACTTACCGCACGTAAATAAATACACAAATAAAGTAATTATATTTCATGTTCACATAATTAAGCAATGTTGATAATAACATTATCGGTTAATTTTCCCGAAATTTTGCCACGCTCAACTTGATTAAAATCATTTGAAAGTTAATTAAAAAACAATTTTCCGATATCTCCCAATATTAATGATATCCTACAACGATACAAGATAAAGTAATTATTTTATTATACAACTGCGTAATTAAATAAAAGTGTTTCTGGTATTTGTATGACTTTAGTATGGATTTAGGATAGATTATAAGGGTATATGTGCAAGACGCCTGCCTGTGTACGTAGGCGGATAGCTATTTAGGATAATTGAGGAGTGTTGTAGGATTACGGACCCTTTTGAATTACAGGAAGGTAAGTTTACTTATACCCTAAAAAACTTTGGATACCCGCAGCACTCTAATAGTTAAATTAATTTTAATCCCCAGGAAACCAAATTTACACTTAATTGAAAGAAAAATACAAAATAAGTTCAAAGGTTACCACCGAACTGCGTATTTTCTTTCAGTTAAAAGGTTTTTCTTTTATTATATGTCTGTGACGGTGTAACTCTGTCTTTTTCTTCTTCTTCTGCTTGTGTTAAGACTGTGTCCCTTTGTTTCTCAGCTTCTGCTCCTGGGATGTGGATGACCAGCTGTCCCTTCATCGACATGGTTGAGGTCTGTTGCCTGCAGATATCTCGTTCTTCGTTATCTTACCACTCTTGTTGAATTCGCTCTATCCACGTAGTCTCTCCTTCTATTTCTTGCCCATCACAAGACACCTTCGACATCACAGATCTTCCAAATTTCTGAGTTTCGTACTCGTGTCTCTGATGATTACTCCCGCAATGGGTCGGAGAGTTTTCATTTCGGTGGTTCTTAAAAGCTTCGTTGCCATATATGACCGGTTTTACACAGGTTTTTACATAAGTACGCTATAGTGATGTTCATATAATTACGTATAAGAGATCACTTTAGCATGTGAGTATGTATTATATTAGATATATCAAAACAATACAAAATAAAGTCCCCGGCGAGCGTCTGTCCCTCTGTCTGTTTGTCTGTGTGACCGCGCTAATCTCGAGAACCACTGAAGGGATCTGTATGCGGTTTATACTGTTATAATTAAAAAAATTTCAATTTTGTATTAAAAATTAACCAAGCACATATAAAAGTTGAGCATTAACGGTAATTAAGTCGGAAAAAAATTTGCCGCTTAAGCGCTCTCATGGAAATACTGCCTAATCCGTTAGAGATACAAAAAAAAATGTGTAGGAAAGAATTCTGTAAAATTAAATTATTCACAAAAAAGTCACGAAAAACAAATATCTATCTTTTAAGGTTAACATACACCAAACAATTTTTGTCTATAAAATTTCATCAAATGTATAACTAAGATATAATGGTTAACGCATTCCCATTATGGGTGAGCGTAATCCGGGGTTGGTGCGAGCAACAGGAATATGGAAGAGACAGTGTATTCTAGAAGTCCTTGCTGGGACGCGAATGTTTATAACTGACAATAGGAACATGGACAATTAAATTGGTTTCGACAGATCTTATAAAAGTTAAAAAGTCAAAAGCTGTTCGTCTTTTAATATACTTTCTATAGTAAAAAAATGTATATCTGATATCGATTTAGCTTTGGATTACAAGTACATATAATGTAGGTATGCACATGAACAGTAGCCGGCAAATATCTTGAACATCGGCTTCAGCTGCGCAGAAGACACATTTTGGGTCTCAGGAGTGAGATAGTATGAAGTGTACGTGCTCAAACTTTCCCCAACTACGCCGAAAATTGTTCACAATGTTTTCCGGCTACTATATACATATGTATGTATAAATGTTTTGTATATTTTTTAAATATATATGTATATGATCTGTAATTAACAAATAAATAAAAAAATTATAATTAAAAAAAAAATTGTCTTCTTCCGGAGTAATTACCTCAAACAATCAATGCACAAAGAAAGAAAACCGGCCTTAGACTCTAAATATGATGTGAAATTACCCATCCGTATATCTACAATTAGAAATAAATATTACAAAATTATATGAATATAACCATGTTGTGATTTCTATAGACCTTATTCATATCCGAGTTACACATATGTAATATACATTAAAATACAGAAATACCCATACTTTTGAGACTTATATCCCAGAAATAAGGTAACTGATTAAATTTTGAAGTGGTGGACGATTAATTATTTTTTAAATTAATTTATTAAGGAAGACGGCGCACACATTCAGATGTAAGAAGAGCGTTCATTGAGATTCATGAACCGATGAATTAAAGCTTTCTAAAGGCAAGATTGGGTTCTATAGATTTTGTCAAAGTACTTAGTGAGTTTCAGACATGACTAGGATATTCAATATAGCTTTTTAAGTACATTAAAATTGTAGTTTACATATATACAATCTTTGCGACAGCTAAATATGTAGAGATTTTTGGTGTTATCCCGAACTACGCCTATTTATATAATTTTAGCACTAGAACCATAAACAAAGCTTAAAGTTATAATATGAAATTTACATAACAAAAATAAGTTTTGATAATTTCTGAAATTACATTATAAATTAGGTATTTGTAATAAACTAATTTATTACACAGAGTGCTTAAAATTCTTTCCATGATCAAAACTGGTAATTAAAAAGAGAAGAAGACCTGGATGCCTATTTCCTTCCTTATCGAGTCTAGTTTGCTTAGAAAATCAAGATCGCAGTATAATTGAATCAACCATTTTGAATAAGGATCATGTCCGAAATAAGAAAATTTTCAAGAGAGCCAAAAACTGTTTCAATTCAACGCCCTATTAGGGAAACGTAGTATTTTTTAATGTTAATAAGGCCTCAATCCTTTTTTGAAACCAAGGGGAAAGAGGCTCAAATTTTTTTTTTCTCTGTAGGAGATGACCCTTTTTTAAAATGGCTGAGAGTTTTTCAATGGCAACGTCCGTTTTTCCTATGATTTAGGGACCTCAAAGTTAAAAAATTCTCCATTTATCACTAGCACGATGAATCTTGGAATATTTATCAGTTATTTGGTCACCTTATTATACAATACACGAAAGAGTGCAGAAAAAGTTCTGCGAATTTTGTCCTACGGTGCTGGTCAACACAGTGTTCTTCCCAGCTAGAAAATCTTTTCAAGTCTTGCTTCTTTTAAATTGCACAAACTTTAGTCTCGACGGAAAATATCTGTTGTGCTACAAAAGATTCTCAGTAGAGCGATAAATTTGCGTGTTAAGCCCCGTATAAGGCCCGGTTGTTTCAAATTCGATCAAAGTAAGCGTAGAGTTTAAACTGAAATTTTACGTTCTCCACCAATCAGACGATCCGTTTTCGTAAAAATCTATGCTTTTATCGACCGCTTACTTTGATCGAACTTGAAACAACCGGGCCTAAGAAACCTGGAGTCATTTAGAATAAGTCAACATTCTAATAACGTTGGTAATTTTTCTCCCATCACAACAGCTTATCGTACATACAATATATATTTCCTGACCCTAATGTTGATGTTGATATTCTTGCAGGTACCCTATCATCATTCAAAAAATCACTCATACACCACATCCATTGAACACATTAAATAAATTATTTATTTATATATTCTTACACGATCACACTACATGAATACAGTAAATACACATATTCATGTTGCTAGAGCAGGCCAAAGACACCTGTAGTGGGAAAGATAAAAAAAAGTAGGAAAATAGGAGTTTTAAATAATAATGTATTGTTTTTTTTATGTATTTTGAACCCAGCATTCTGCTAGCCTCTCATAAAATAACAAAAAATGAATGTGTCCCACAAGAGATGAATCCTTTTCCAACTAAATAGCAAAACTTTGGTCTTTTTAGCTACTTTAGCTGGCGAATGATCGTCTGTTTTTATATGAAATATATCAATCAATGTATTAAGGGATAAAATATAGTAAAACTTAATTTTTGTCTATATATGGAAATGACCCCCTTTCCAAATGAACCATTCAATTAACCACTCTAAAAAAATAGTTATGAGGAGATTTATTTCGATTTTTGTGATAGGTGCAAAGAAATAGAGCTATAAAAAGGAAAATACAATAACAAATTAGATGATAAAACCGCGATGACAAAGCCGCGCCTACAAAGCCGCGACAAAAAATAAAAATTAGTTTAAGTTATGTTAGGTTCAATATTTTTTTTGTACTTGCAATATAAATTGTTCAGATAGAACGACGTTTCTGGAGTAATTATGTTTAGTATGATTGAAAGGCTATCTACAAAATAAAATTAAAAAAACTTTTTTTTTTGATTCGCACTGAAATGTCGATGCGGCTTTGTCGGATTACGTGGTTTTGTCGGCGCGGCTTTGTCCTACGTGGGTTTTTAAAGTTTTTTTTTATTGGGGTACCATCAAATTAAGACGAAGAGGCCAGCATGGCAATGTTATATTTTAGTTAAATGTGCGAGAGATCGTGGATGAATTGAATGAAATCCAAATGGATCCAAAAAATAAATCCAGATATAGATATTTTGAACCAAATACACACAAGGTTAACCCGATAAATAAAATAAATAATCCCATCTTACGTAAGATACACAATTTACAAGTTAAATATACTTTTATAACTTCTTCAAAAAGAGCAAAATAATTTTGTGGTGACATTATATGTAACTTATATAATTTATAACAAAGATATTCTTTTCTTATTTACATTTCAAGTTTTCGTTTACACATGTTGGCATAATTGGATTTAGCAGTCATTATGTAAGTATATATCTATACTTTACCTTATAAAATAATATTAATTTTTCTTATACATTCTGATTTTCACACATAATGGTTTTTCTTTATTAAAATGATGTTTTATTTTTTGATTTTACTTATTTCTCATTTATTGTTTCTAATTTATTTCACTTTGGAACTGTAATTTTGTCTTGCTTATTTCAAAATGTAAACTATCTTTCTACCTAAATGATAAAAGCGTTGGAGTTATACACAATACGCCACATAAAAGATATAAAATAAAAATGTGACGCTTGTTCGATATTGAATTTATTTACCACTTGACTTGATGCGTAATTTATTTTCAAAATATTTAGATTCAGTATTCGATAATGGTGATGAAATTACTTAAATCTGATACTTCAATTACTGTGCATCAAATATCCATACTACTGAAGCCAAGTAGAGTTTAATACTGAAATAATTATTACCAGTTGATGTTAATAAAGGTGCGGGACCAGACGGACCCCCTTCCATTTTCATCGTTAACTAAGGACGAAGCCTCTCCACTCCATTATCGATTATTTTTAATGGCTCCTTGAATGAAGGTATCGGACCCGTTTCTTGCAAATCAGCATTCATTTCAGAAATCTTCAGAAATGGTCAAATACTTGAGGTCAAAAATAATCCCTTAGGTATTAGAAAAAAAGTCTACGAACAGATGTTTCGAGCTTTTCTTGCAGAAACTTTTTAGTTGAGTCATTGTCCATGACTAAATAATGATCAAGTTAATGCAGACCAAAACGGTTTTATGAACATAATATCAAACACTATTGATAAGTAATACGATTTTTGGGTTTCTAAAGGACACTGTGGAAAAGAGGCTTTTATAAAGGTGTTCATAGAGTATTATTAATAATAATTATTATTATTGATTATTAGCGTAAGCAGATTGAGTGTGCAAGACCTGGAAAATAAAGAAAATAATATGTAGAGAAAAAGAAAATAAATAATAAATAAAAAACTAACATAAAAAATGAAACAATGAAATGAATATATGTATACAATTTGAAAAGTTATAAAATAATGAAAAATTTCTAAAATAATAAAAAAGCTAGAATTATTAATACAATTTCTGTTGATTGATATATTTATATATAGGGATTTACAGATGTAAAGCTTTATATATAAATCAATCTAGATAGATTGTATTACTAACTGTGGTGATTGGTGGTTTTTAGTCTGATTTGGGAGGTGCTCCATCAGATGTTCCTCAAGGTTCGCTATTAGGGCCATTTCTATATAATATCTACATGAATGAAATCGGAAATTCATAATAGGTACATATTCAATAATACGCTAATGATGATGATAATAAATCTTGCTAGCTATGTTGACGACTATAATTACAGGAATATCTATATTGAAGTACATCATATTGACATACAATAAATAAATGTAAAAAAATTAATTACGCTGATGTATACAAGAAATAAAAATACTGTTCTCTTTGATTTCAGCTCAAACGGCTCCCCTTTTACGATTAAAATAGAAGCCGATTTTAGTGTCGCTATAGACTGTAAACTCATACTTGATAAGCACATTCATACAATGGTCGTTAAATCTTGGATTATGTTCGCTTTCGTTTTCCGTTCGAATCTCAAAAAATCAGAAAAAATAATAATTTAAATATCTTACACTATTCCTAGGGTTTCGGAAATGGAATCATAGGAATCAAATGAATAAAAAACTAAGCAAAAGGCAGTATAATAAAAACCAAGTTTATATTATACTCCCTTTCTCAGGGTTGAAACAGGTTTCGTGCCTACTGCACGAGTCGGGATAATTACTAATTTGTGTTTATTACAATTTGAAAAAACCATTAAAATTTCGAAATATCCAAAATTATAATATAATTACTAAATTGTTTTAAAGAAAAAATTGTTAGATCATTTTTATCGTTGCCATGAGTCTGTCTGCAAAGTTTCAGCTCGATTGGATCACGAGAAAAGGGTTAAAAATCGATCCAAAGTTTTTTCGGCAGATAACAAACCCCAGACGCTACGAGTTAAAAGAAAGGGAGTAAAAAGTAACCCATAAAAACCAAGTTTTTATAATACTCCCTTTCTTTGTAAAATATAACAACAATTAAAGACGAATTAAAACATATAACATAATACTAAACTTACAGTAATTTAATATATTTCTAAAATGTCAGATGTTTTGAGCTTTGATAAGACACTTCACGCTTTGAAGATTAAATTCTAAAATCATTTTTCAGTCAATTTAGATTTTCAGCATTCGTAGTAAAGTACCTATTATGAATACCGACGGAGTAATTCAAATTTAGAAAATATTTCGCGACGTTATCGGGCCACCGCGCCGTTGCTAGTAATCAAACTTTGGTAATGATTCCAATTTGAAAAAACCATTAAAATTTCTAATTATCCGAAATTATACCATAATTATTAATTTTTTTCAACGAAAATTTGATTGATCTTTTTGATCGTCGCCATAGGTCTGACTGAAAAGTTTCAGCTCGATTGGATCACGGGAAAAGGGTCAAAAATCGATCCAAAGTTTTTTGCCAAAGCCGGCAAGCAAGCAAGCAAGCAGACGCCACGAGTTAATATAAAGAGAGTAAAAATAGGATAGAAAGCGTCAATTTTTTTTATTTTACACTCTTATGTAATTGAACTACTGTTTTATTGAAAAATAAAATAAAAGCATGTACGTATATATCCACCTCGATTCGATGATATAACTGAAAAACTCTCACGTAATAAATGCACTAGATATGGTGGAAAATTCATTAATTCAAATGCAAAACGCTATTCAATTTGAAATTGAAGTTGTGAAATAATATCATGACTACGAACCGGATAACTTAACACTCGACGCTCACTCAAGCATTAACTTGAACGAATCTAAACAAGCTAGAGTTAGACAGAACATGGACTGAACACATAAATGCTTTAAGCCATACAATATGGAATAATTCAAATATCCGTTCGCGTACCTCGTATTTTCGCTGTGGGTATTGAATCGTCATTTTAGGGATACGAGTAAGCGGATTTAGGAACCGATTTCAATATTATTTGTTGATGAAAACTGAATCCAAATTAATGTTTTCAACCCATATTATGTTGTAATAGCATTTATATACTTTGACGCATCTTTGCACGCGTATTTGCGTGCAATGGGTAACGATTTCGTGTATTGAGATTTTTATTCTGTGTGAGTTGTGTATTGTTATGAAATGTATGCCCTCGTTTGAATTAATCTTTACAATTTAATTAATTATTAACTATTAAACCATAAATATGTTTATTATTGTTTTATATACTGTCTCTTAGCTAGTAGCAACAACTTAACAGGTAGATTTCTGTCTATAATATCAATAGTTATAAATATATGCAATATCAAACTTTGCATTTTTTTTCAATATTTATGACTTATTTTTGCGATAATTTGAAATATTATTACAAAAACTAATATCGATAATGAAAAATTAATTCGCTTCAAAAGGTACAACTAAAAAAATGATGAAAATCTCGTTAATTTTTTATTTTAAACTCTTACAAGATTTTTATAATTTTATTCGACTTTTATTAAAGCGAATTAATTATTCACAATCGAAATAAGTTCAACTTTGACAAAAATAAGTCAGATATATTGAAAAAAAAATGAAAACTTTGATATAACATATCTTCATAACTATCGATATTAGGTCAAGGTCGCTTGAATATTTTAGACTCATTATAAAGACAGGAATGCATCCGTAAAATTTTAGCTACTAGCTATAAGACATCCTGTATTATATATCTCTGATTTAGCGTCGGACGTACTTTTTTGGCTTGTGCTATACATACACGTGTTCACTGCTTATGCTCTTGATATATATCCATAAAAATATAATATGTCTTAAAATATTTCCAATAGAATATCCAATACACTGGAGAAGACCGCATCAATATCGAACGAGCCATTCGTGAGTTTCAAGGTAATAGGCAGACAGGTACACTCGTAAGGCAAGTGATGAGTTAGAGTGACGGAGAGTGGAGTGGGGTGTTGTATTTATTATGAGTTCTAAAATGCAACTGAGTAAAATTTGGAAGCGGTAGTATACGAATATAATCTCTCTTTTATATCGTCTATCAATAAAATTGGATTCATAATTAAGAATCGCTATAGATTATTTTTTTCTTAACATGGCTTTTATATTATACGATGTTCAGTGAGAAACCAACTTGAGTATAGCTCAGAAATATGTTCTCTTCTTCTGATTCTTTTATTAGATCCTTGATCTGTTTTGACAGGTCTGTCAGTCCTAGTCTCGCTCTCCATCTCTTTGGTGGTCCACCTGGCGGTCGGCGACCCTCTGGTCTTGTCTGCTCCCTTCTCTCGACACGGTCCCTCCAGAAACGCCTTCTCTGCCTGCTCCAACGTAGAATGTCTTACATGTCGCAGGTTCTGTGTGTCTTGCCCGCAATGGGTCTTAAGGTCTTCATCTCGGTAGTTCTGAGAAGGTGTTTAGTTCTCACCGTGTCTGTTCTTACTTCGATACCGTATGTAACGATATAAGGTCTTATGCATGTTTTATATATTTTGACTTTGCTTTTCACTAGCATATGCTTATTGGCCCATACAGTATCTCTTAAGCATTCGAATATAACCCTCGCTTTGTTTGTCTGCTCTTCGTTATACAGATCGCTGTAGCTAGATATCTACAACCCACGGTACTTAAATTTCATAAACAGTTCTATGGGTCTATTGTCTAGGACCAGTTTATATCTACGTTCTTCCTGTTATAATATACATCTAAAAATCATTGAGTGAATCCAATATAAAAAAATTAAGAAAGAACTTAATCGGATAATAACTTTATTGGATAGACGAATGGATGTACTTAAATATTTCTATACAAAATTATTAATTCCCAAATTGACAGCCGTATTCTTTTTGATTATGTAGGTCTGAGGTCCCCACGTCAACTTGTCTCTATAAAAATATTATTTCTTTTGATTTAATCTCCTTTTAATATATTTTTATATATCTTTTTAATTATAGATACTTTTATTATATTAATATAATATTAATATTAATATGTACGGATAGTGAGTGATCAAATGTTCGGGCGTGCACAAACACATATAAACTTATATATAAGTTATTATTATAGTATTCGGTTTTATTATAAACAAATAAATAAATATATTTTTTTATTATTATCATGTGGACTTTATACATCGGGTGGTGAAAAGAAGGTTTGCGAAGGATTCTAAAGAACAATTGAGTAAAATTTCGTTTAATTCGATTAAAGAATGTGGAACAGGATTCATATATAATACAGACTAGCTGGTTGTACCCGGCGTTGTACGGGTTAAGGATTAAGTTGAAAATAAATTTATTTATTTTATTTTAGAGAAAATTAACGGCATATTAACATATTAACAAATATACAATAATGGATTTTAAAATTATGCCAATTACAAATATTCTAATTACTAAATATAGTAATTTGTTAGAAAATAGTTTTATTTATTAAAACACAGTTAATTAGAATATGGTAATTTATTAGAACAAGTGTGACGTAGTAAAACGATTTTTAAAAATTATTTTAAAATTGAGGAGGGAACAAAGGATCCATTGTTTTGAAGAGCATCTAATTAAAAACAATGTTTCCATTTAATCAAGGCAGAGATGGATAGGATGTCTAGGGAAGAAATCTGGCCTATTTTATCCATTGGGAATATGTATGCAAAATTTGGATTCAATCGGTCAAGCGGTGTAGATTTGTACAGAAAATATATTAAGGGGAGAAGATGGGTTAGGGGGGAAGGCGAAATGTCGTGCATATTACCCGACTGGTCCTAAAGAATAGAATACAAAATTTGGGTCCAATCAGTTGAACAAAATTTGTATTGAAAATATATCAAGGGTTGGGAAGGGGTAAAAGGGTAGGAGGGGGATGTCACCTACGTTAGTCGCCGGGTCCTAAAGCACAAGTTTGCAAAATTTGAGTCGGACAAACGGTGTAGATTTGTATAGAGAACAGACAGACAGACATTGAGTTTTATAGATATGAATATGTAAAAACAAATCCTTCTAATGCATTATGGCATAGGTTGTATTGTAAACATAATTTTAATTTTTAAAAATTAAAATCTACATTGAGAACGTGCTGAGCTTCCAGTGACTTGTTCTTCGAAAATAATATAAACTAGCCTTAACGCGTCAAAGATGACGTACTTTTATTAGATGTTTCGGCCGCCAGTTCAGGCTGTGAGAACAGCACTTTCGAGAGCAGCGTAGCGTCTTGATAACTTTGGTGATAGACATTATTAAACAGAGAATTATATTTTTTTGCTTCTTATACCTCATTATTATTTGAGTTTTCTGGTCGCGTTAACGACGGACACTGATAATATATTTTGGTTAAAGATTAACACCGATGAGTGATATAGATGCACTTATTAGTTTTAATTTTCATCAAACTTAATTAATTTTCAGTATTTTATTAGGTAATAAAGCATAAAGTCAATATTTTCATTTTATTCAATAACAGTTTTAAAAGCACACTAATTTTGAAAACAAAATGAGATCTGCTATTTTATTAATTTTAAAAACGGAATGAGATAAGTTATTGCATAGGAAGTTACGGACGGCCATTCGAAATTATTGTTCTTGGGGATTTTGTTTCATTATCGATATAAAATAACCAAATAAACAAATAGTAATATGTTAGTAATATGTTACGACGAAATTAGGCGCAGAACTAGAGTAGTGGATATCATGGATCATGTAGCGAAGCTAAAATAGCAAAGGGCAGGACACGTTGCAAGACAGGATACTACAAGATGGCCTTCCAGAGTTCTGAAATGGAGACCTTGAGAGGCATCAGAAGACCTCAAAAGAGGGGCCGATGATATTGTCGCTGTGGGGGGAAATAAATGGCAACAATTAGCCAACAACAGGGAAGAATGGAAAAATAAGGAAGAGGCCTATATCCAGCAGCAGAAAGACGAAAGCTGATGAAGAAGAAGAAGAATATGTTAGGATACAAGTTTTTTTTTCTTGTATCCATTGTACTTTTATTTAATAATACAATGAGTATTTTTTATTGTGTGTAGGTTTTTTTTTATAAAATTTTATACAACAATTTTTTTTTTCTGCGGAGTTTATTTGACTTGTAAACTAAATAACTTCCCGTTTACTCGGGGTCCAGGGTTTGCGTAAAAGCTTCTGGGACAACTTTTGCAATGGCAGCTTGTGTGATTTCAAGACACGTCCGCGAGCGAGCAGCTTTCCCCGTTAACGACGTTAAACACTTACCGAGGAACCAGTTTCGTTTTACGTTCGGCTCAAACAGAAAAAAGCCATCCGCAAAACTTTAAATCAGTCTCGAGTCGGAGTGTAGCCACCGCGAAACTTTCACGGAGCGGTGTCGTCTCGCCGTGTGCTGCACACACGTGCTCGCGTGCAAATATTGGGCAAAACAAACACCGTACCACGGTTCGCGAGGTTGACTTATGGACTTGGCTGTTGTGCATTTTTCATGCTCAGCATGCTGTTTGCCAGTCTCCATGTTTCCCAGTTTTATCTTGGATATTTTTAGCGTTCAAACACTGTGTATGATGCACACATCATGCAATATTTGTTCACGAAATGTTCATTACGGTTATTCCTGAGATGCAGATTGGGAAACCAAAATTTTATAATATTTTGAATAAATAAAATAAAAAGTATTTCTTAATATAAAATAAATTATTGAATTATCAATACGTTTCGGGTCCAATGGTCCCTTCATCTGGATGGATTTACAACGTAAACTAAAAATTGAAATTCTAAGTATAGACATTAACATAAACAAAAATAAATATATGGGAGATGAATAACTTATTAAGAACAAATATTTTTTTATTAATTAATTTATTTATTAACGCACTATAGGGCTTTTACAACAGATAGGTAAAGAGTACATTAATAGAATATATAGTTTAAAAAAGAAAAAAACATTTAAACATAATAATGACATAAATTGCAAAGAAAATGCTTAAAATACAGATACATATATATAAACATAAATATAATATAAAGTAAAATTCAAGTATAAAAAAAACAGAAGCATAAGAAAAACATAATATAATGGAAATTTAAAAACAAAAAAGTAATAATGTAGAGTGAAAAGATACAGCACAAGATTTGAAAGTCATATTATAATAATAAATATACATACAAATACGAATCAATTATTTAAGTCCAATTCGACAAATACTCGTAATCTTTCAATACACCTTTTAATATACGTTTGAATAATATACAGTTATTGGCAAAGACGTCCAGTTGTTCGTATATGTTTGCTAGTCTAAGAAGCCTTTGCAGTGGGGAATTAAAGATATAGTTAGTAGCTGCAGTTTCCACGGCACGACTTCTAATTATGCGAGAAGGAATCCGCAAGCAGATACGTTCTAGTAGTTGAGGACAGTCGATTGTACCATTTATTAGTTTGTGTAAAAAGAGAAAGTCCGTCAATATTCTTCTAGTCTCAAGATCTAAGAATATTGTAATCAATATTACTTGAAGGTGTGTTAAGTTTGTAATTGATAAATCTAAGAAACTTATTTTGAACTTTCTCTATATTACTCATGTGAACTGTATAATAAGGGCTCCATACAACTGTATTAAATTATAGAATTGGTCGAATCAGGGTCTTAAATAGTAATCCGAAAGATTCAATTTTCTTGAAATCTTTGCTTAACCTAAGTAAGAAACCTTAAGTTCTTAATCCTCTATTAACTGTTGAGTTGATATGGGGGACTAAAGAAAACTTTTTGTCAATAATTACGTCTAGATCTCTTATTTCATCTACCACACTCAAAACTTTTGTTGAACTACTGTTCGGGTGCGGGAAAATCTCATCACTTGACATTTGGGAACATTCAAAGATAGGTTATCACTCCATTTATATATAGTTATAGGACTTCACTCCATTTCTGTAAAGCAAACATTTAACACCCGATGACAACGCCTTTTGGTACCCCGCTAACAGCACAAAAGTGATCAGACTCCGAATCAGCTATCCCGACAATCATTTGTCTGTTGTGCAAATAACTCTCTAGCCATGCTTTCAAGTTGAATAATGAACCAATTTAATAATAACTAAAGGTGACTATTTGTAAAATAAAATATTATATATTTATTTATAATATTTAATTTTCAATCAAAAATCTAATTTCTAATTTATCCAACCATAATTCTAAGGCATATAAAATTTGCAATCCTTTATTAATATCAAAATAATGTTTCCAACAGATGATTAAAAAATCAGTATAATTACGGCTATATAAACATATTAAGTTTTAATAGCAAATTTAATATTATAAATAGCCAGATCCTTTTTGCAAATATTTACCTTTTAAATTTGTTTTTACATTAGTTCATAATCTAGTTTTCATCTAAAAAGATATATATAATATATATATATATATATATATATATTATATATATTAGATATATATATATATATATTATATATATATATAAATACGAAATAAAGAGAAATACACAAATATCAAATAATAAAACAGAAAAATTAAATGCTGGAACCTGGATTCGAACCACGGACCTCTGTGTTTCGCGCACAGCGTGTTACCAATTTCATAGCGTCGGCATCAAAGTTGATTATTTAGAACCAGTCCAAAGATACGCATAAAAATTTTCCTTTCAGATTGCTCACCCATTGCTCCATTGCTCGATCGTTCCTCTTAGTTAGTACCTATCCATGTTTAGCCCAGCAAGTGAGCACTGGTCTGGTAAGCGTTTTGTATATTAATATTTCCAGAGTTTGTAATACTAGAGTTGAAATATTGAGGGTGACATGGCATGGAGACATCGGTAACGATCCTACGATCCAAAATAAGGGGCGTTTCTTGCAGTAATGCCTTATTTTGAAATCTTATTTAATTTTCAATAATTTTTAAAATGATAAATAGTCCAGCGAAAACGTCGGGGAGTCTTCTGAATTCAATTTCCGTTAGAAAATATTATTTTAACTTTAGGTGAAATGTCGACAGTCACGGAGACAGTTTTGCAAAAAATTGACTCATAGTGATACTGTAAGAAACGCCCTTTACGTTCGGGTGTTTTGGGATCTGCCGAAAGTTGCCGAGCATTCCCGTGTCTTCACTAAGGCCTAATTTATTTGTACCATTGGAGGGACAGAGTACTTCATCTCTATTTACTAAACCTTCTTGAATATTTTGGTGTTTCTAGATTATGGTATAAATTTATCTAATTTAGTTAGTTATTTTTGATATCCTTTCTCTACTTCCTTTCTTTCCGCCTACCTTGACGAAGAAATGTCGTAATGGTAAGTTAGTTACACAAGATGTATAAATGATTCCAAAATTATAAAATTTAAAAGCAAAAAAATATTTACATGTAAAATAGATAAACCAACATTATTATCAAAGATGTGACAATTCACTATTAAATGATTTTAAAAAAATCTGTGATTTAATAAACAACTCTAATACTTTTTTGAAACATAATTTAAAATTTAGACATGTTTTCAAAAAATTAACTTGGGATTCAAAAAAATAAAAAGCAGTATCTTTGTTTATAAATACATGAATTCACTAGGTGTTAAAGAAAAGAACAAATCAAATATTCAGTAAAAATTTCATAATTTCAAATTGTTTCATTGTCATTTTGACTTCAAAGAAATGAAATGTGCGATTATGAAGCTCTTTTAAAATAGTTTCACATTACAATCGTAGAAAAATCATTTAAAAAATTAATTCTTCTGATGCCATCTTTGTGGAGCTTTAAATTTAGAATAAAAAAACCACCACCAGTAAACAACGTCGAGCTGCGCGGACTGAATACGTTTTCCGTCCAGAAACGGACATGACCAAAAAAGCGAAACATAAAGTTAGCGGATGATATTTGACTGTTTACGAGCGACGGCGTTTATAGCGACCGCACGCTGCAAGCCAAAATGCAGGAAAGGGTGAAATTATGAAACCGCCCCGGCATTGCGCAGAGCGGCCGACCCATATTTAAACGAACCGTTTTCAAGTGTTTTCAAGTGAGAAACTTTATTTAATTAGCGTTCTGTTTAACGAGCCTGAAAAAAATTAATTACATTGATACCACGGAATTTTTTTAATTGAAATACTTACCTTGCACCCGTGAAAATCACGGGAAATAATATTAACCAATTAACAATGACCCTTGCATGACTCCACAAGATGAGCCCCGCGCGTGTCACCCTCTAATTATCTAAGGTAGTCATTCCAGAAAGTTACGGACAGACAACGAAATTATTATATTAAGATACACAAAAAATACGAAAATAATACGAAAAAATGGTTAAAATTTTATTCAACCAAAAGAGTCATTGGGCACGCTTCACTGTTTTTTTATTTCCTTTCTTTTAATTCGTGGCGTCTGCTTGCTTGCTTGCCGGCTTGCCGGTTGAAAAACCTTTGGATCGATTTTTAACCCTTTTCCCGTGATCCAATGGAGCTGTCGTGGCGACGATCAAGAAGATCTATCAAATTTTCGTTAAAAAAAATTAATAATTATAGTATAATTTCGGATTTTTAGAAATTTTAGGGTTTTTTCAAATTGAAATCATTACAAAAGTTTGATTATTAGCATAGCGGCCCGATAACGTCGCAGAATATTTTCTAAATTAGAATTACTCCGTCGGTATACATAATAGGTACTTCACTACGAATGTCGAAAATCTAAATTGACTGACGAATGTATTTAGAATTTAATCTCCAAAGCATGAAGTGTCTTATCAAAACACTTATGACATTTTAGAAATATATTAAATTACTGTAAGTTTAGTGTTATGTTATATGTTTTAATTCGTCTTTAATTGTTGTTATATTTTACAAAGAAAGGGTGTATAATAAAAATTTGGTTTTGATGGGTTACTTTTTCATTTATACAGTTTCTCATTAATCACTCGTCTATGGAACACATTAAACTCTTTCGTCTTTGCAGAATATTAGCACGTCTGTACTGGCACTTATTCACTTAACGCCCGCTCGGTACTCTCGTAATATATTTCGCTGGCCACACTGAATCGCCGCTTTCGCTTGTTTTCTGTGGAGCCGCCGAACTGTCACAATGAACTCTCCTTGCTGCGGTTATGTCGCCCTTTAAATAGAGAATGACATTTTGCGAACTGTCGGGTATGATCGAGTGACCTAAAGCTTTATAGTAACTTCTAACTTACTGTAAAACGTTCAGACTACTGGAAAAATCCTCGATTACGTCTTGTAACAATATAATAAAAATCGCAGATCTTTGATTTTTTTCCTACGTATAGGTTGGCAACGTATTTTTCAATATTAATGTTACAAAATATCATTATTTTTATTTCATAAAAAAAAATCACATTTTAAAGGAATGTTCTTGCACTCAATTTAAAGAAAAATGTATCATGTGAAAATGTAAAAGAATAATGAGAAGTCATACAAAGATGATCCTTTGGTAGGTACGTAGTAGATCTAACAATGTACAAAAATATTACGTTCTTAACTCAAAAACATTTTATATATCGACGGCTCCTACGTATAATATCGTAACCCACAAATCGACGATTTTTAGTTTTTGTGTATTTCATATGTATTTAATTATATCTTTATTTCCATGAAAGAAAAAAAAATATTTTGCCATAATTAACGTTTTTTTCGGACGTATTTTATCGTATCTCAAACAATCACATATTTTTTACGAAGTATATTATCGTATGTAACACTTACGATAATTTGCGTTGGAAAATAACATAAGATAATTTTATCGTATGTAACACTTACCATAACATACGTTGGAAAATAACATAAGACAATTATCGTATGTAACACTTAAGATAATATGCGTGAGAAAATAACATAAGATAATTATCGTATGTAACACTTACGATAATATGCGTGAGAAAATACCATAAGAAAATTATCGTATGTAACACTTACGTTACTTTACGTCGCGTCTTTTCCGAAGTAAAATGTTGTAAGTCATTTATACGATATTTTACGTCGCGTCTTTTCCGAAGCATAATATCGTATGTGCATTTCTACAAAAACCTTTAATAATTTCGACTTTTTTGTGATTATTTATGAAACTACAGTATAAAGTAAAATATTGAAACGAAATTACAAAAAAATTGGGGAATATTTAGATTTATACCGAACGAAAATATGTTCAAATCCTTCTCCTATAAAATTGAATTTTGTGGGTTACGATATTATACGTAGAAGCCGTCGATATAAGGTGATCGATAGATAGTCTTGTCTTACCCTCTTTCCAGTGATATATTCTACATACAGATCTGTACCGTTCGACCCATTGGATTCAAATTTTGCATACTTATTCATTAGGACTCGGTGGGTAACATAGGCCATCTTTCCCCCTCCCCTTTTACCCCACCTCCTCAACCTGATATATTTACTCTACACTGTTTAACCGATCTGACCCAAATTTTGCATTTATTCATTTGGACTCGGCGGGCATCATAGGTGACATTTTTTCCTCCCCATTACCCCACCCCCTTCTCCCGATATATTTTCCATATAAATCTGTACCGTTTGACCGATTTGAACCAAATTTTGCATACTTATTCTTTAGGACCTGGCGGTAACATAAACGACATTTCTCTCGTCTCCTTTTACCTCACTTTCTCCTCGAATATATTTTCTGTATAAATCTATAGCGTTTTTATGATCTGACTAAAATTTTGCAAATTTATTCTTTAGGATCCAGCGGGTAACATAGGCTTCATTTCCTTCCTCGACAACCCATCCATCCCAGCATTGATCAAATGGAAACATTGTTTTTATTAGAGGCTTTGCTTTTTTTTAGCATTTTTTTAACTTACTTTCTTTTTACCAACTTCGAGGAAACTTCACTGAATGAATATTTTTTCGATATTATATAATTTTCATATTACATTGTACTGTATGTTTCTTAAAAAAAATAAGATGTAATTGTAATTGTTTTCCCTCCACAAACTTATTTTTAACTTAAGTTAAAAACGGGTTAAGGATTAATCCTTAACCCGTGTGACGCCGGGTAGTAACAGCTAGTTATAAAAAAAAAGGTATATATTCTGTCTTTCTATAAGAGATAACATTTTCTGCTTAGAGGAATGAGATAGAGAGAGGGATCGATTATATTTTGAAACAATATAAGTTGAAAATATATATTAATCAAGGTATATTATACATGTCTCGTAGAAACAAAGCTATTAATATGGTAAAGTAGGTATGGAAGTCTATTCGGATATTTATGGGGTTTACAATCAATCATACGGCTTGCTTAAGTGATTAATTTAATTAAATCAATTTAATATAACTTTCACTAATTCCACCCATGATTGACCTCCATATCTATTAAATTTTTGAAAGTTGTATACATGATTATTTGGAAAACAGTAACGATCTCGCAGGACTATATTCCTACCATGATTATGAGTTAATTTTTTTTTTTTTTTTTACAAAACGTTGAACTATCATTATAGCAACTTATATCTATTACAATTAATTCATTCATTTCAATACTAGTTAAACAAAATGATAAAAACCCTGCAGAAATTCCAAATGGAATATTTTTCAATCGGTATTCGAAGGTTTTCATTATTTTATTTTACTTGTATTAAAGGGAATGAATTTTTCATATTTGATATAAGTTTTAAAGTGATAGTTCAACGTTTTACAAAAATTAAGTCGGAAATATTGAAAAAAAAAATGCAAACTTTGATGTCGCATATCGTCATAACTTTTGATATTAGGTCATGGTTGTTTGAACATTTTCGACTCACAATTAAGGCAGATATTCTATATTCAAGACAGAAATATATTCGACTCATAATCAGGTCCTGCGAGGTTATTAATGTTTTCCAAATAACTCTGTATATGTATATGTTACCTCTGTACACCTCGTTTCACATGTGACTTTACTAACGTGGTTTGTGGTTGAAATTTATAATCCCATGAAACAGTATATATATCTCTGTTCATGTTTCTAGATGTGTCTGAATATAATAATAAGAATGTATCAAAATATTATGAATTAAAAAAATCATATAAAATTTACTATATTATTGTGGAAATAATTTTTAATCGAGCATTTAAAATTATATAAAACATGATTTATTTAACATTTTACCGAGAAGAAATTAATGCATGTATAAATAATAAGGAAATATATGTATGTACCTATGTAATTTTGCGCAGTCGAAATATATTTCTTTTGTCATCTTATTGTTCGCTTAGAGCCCTTTATTGCTGATATCAAGGAACCCCAAAATCTATTAGGTTAGATTAAGTTAGCTTAGGATATTAGAGAGATAAACTTGTATAGAAGGGAGCTTATATCAATGAGTTTTCCTATTTAATATTAAAATCATGAATTTTTGATCTTCTTCTTTATAATTTGAACACAGAAATTAATTATGACTCTAGGAAAATTAATAATTTTTATACAGAATCATAAGTT
Organism: Agrypnia vestita; assembly: GCA_016648135.1. NCBI lineage: Eukaryota > Metazoa > Arthropoda > Insecta > Trichoptera > Phryganeidae > Agrypnia > Agrypnia vestita. Next base: position 31,094 of record JADDOH010008644.1, on the reverse strand, counting down.
TATTGATTTTTTTTATTTATATTTATTCGGAAAACCAACAGCTGACAATAATTAAGAAAAAACAAGGAATGTGAGACGTAATGAAAGCAAATTACAGGTTTTCAATGGTAGTTACAAAATATCCTATTTACGCGGTGTACATATACATAGATATAGTATATTGATAAAACTATATGTAATCAATTTAGTGGAAAATAATAACATACATTTTATTTGAAAAATAGATCGAAAAGCAAGCGTCGCACGGGAGTTGGGTTATTTTGAAATAATTCTAAATTATACTTATTTGTGAGTGCATTAAATTTGTTGCAAGTTCGCCAAAAGTATGAATTTTGCCTGTAGTTAGTAGAAAAAAGGAAAGTAAAAAGAAGAGGATTGGTTCTTAGAACTTTAGGAGGAACATTGTTCAAGAGTTTGGACAATCTGTTGAGCCTGAGGATATTTTTAGCAAGAAAATTAGGTCTGCTATTTCACGACGTTTTTGCATATTTCAAGATATTGCTCTCGTGTAAAGTTTAATTTCATCCGATACAACATGTATTTGATAATTTTTTTTTGTATATTTGCACATTGTATGCAGGATTCCAGATTTGTGAAGCGTATTTTAAATTATTACGTACAAATGTGCAATACAGAATTTTGAGGATCTTTGCTTTGGTAAATGAGGTAGTAATACGCATTACGAAGCCAAGCGCGCGGGAAGCCTTTGTTATAATGTTATCGATGTGGGCATCAAAGAGTAGTTTGCTATCATGGTAAACACCTGGATTGAAGACAGATTAAGGTTCAAACGGTTGGAGGTACAGAGGTACAGCCATCCTCTAGGAAATCAAGATCTGACTGAAGAGCAGATATATCTGCTTGTTGTTGTATTTTAAAGATTTTCATGTCGTCAGCGAAATAGTGAAGGTGAGATGACGAAAAGCATGAGTTTATATCATTTACAAAAATTATGAATAGCAAAGGTCCTAGAAGGGACCCTTGAGGTACACCGCTGGGTACCAGTATCCAACTGGAAATATAGTTATTAACCACCACTGCTTGTGAGAATTGGGAATGCCAATCTATGTCAGAGATTTCTTTGTTTATAGAATCATGGTCCGCTTTATTGAATAAATATCTAGTGAACGGTATAGGCTTGAGAAAAGTAACCTCTGTAAATTGTAGCTAAATGATAAGAGCTTTATGCTGCGGGTCAATAGGTGCTAACGGATCGACACATTCACTGACTTTGGCATTGTCGTTAGAAACTAGGTCTAAAATTCGTCCGTATATATTATGGACTCCATTAAATTGCTATAGATTATGTGTGTTTAATTCATCAGTGAGTAGGTACTGATCATGACTATGAGCACTTGAGGGCAGGACTGTTGTGTTATCAGTTGTGTGCCACCTAATTCCACTTAAATTAAAATCTCCTAAAATCAAATATTTATCAAGCGGGTTATCAGAAATCGTCACATCGAGCTTGGAGAAAAGTTAGTTAATTGTTCAGTAAAGGAACTACCTGATTTATATTAACATAGATAGAGGATACATAAATGTAATTTGATATATATGTACGGGTACCTGAAAGTTTGAGAGATAGTGTTTGTTAATCATAAATCTTCGGCGCTAGAATTATTTTTTTTTTATTAAATTATTAAAAATTAGCTTTTTCTTTTTTTCTACGCCACGAGATTGTCCCGTAGCCACATAATTTGGATCTCGACGCCAAACCATATATCGATTATCGAAGAGTTCGCTATCGGAAATGCCATGTGTCAACCATGTTAGTTATCTCAGTTAGCGCTATAATATCATAACTAGATAAACTTAAGTTTCGTTGAAATATAGCAATCTTTGAACGCAACCCTTTTGAATTCTGATAAAATATATTCAGATTAATATGAGACATGAGGTAAAAACATAAAAATTAGTTAACATATATGCGATATACAATAAAGTAAAAATAAAGTGTTCCAAATGTAGAACAATATTTAGTTTAAGCAGGCATAAAATTTTGCAAGAAGTAAGAGCGAGCCAGCAATATATATATATATATTATATACTATATATATATATATATATATAGTAAAATTTAAAAGAGCGGAATGAGGAATGCGGGTATACAGTAAAACATAACAAGATAGATAACCTAGATAAATTAATAAGAAAAATGAGAGACATGAAGAAAAAAAAAATAATATAAAGAAACGAGAGAGTAAAAAATTGTTATCGAGATTCTATAGAATGGTAATTTGACGTTGCATTAGTCGAAAAGTAGTAGAAACACAGTCATAGATTGTCCAGGTCCTGTTTGTCCCGAATGGTGACAATTTTAGCGGTGTCAGTAGATCTTGCGAGGATGAGGTCGTCTTTGATCCATACATACTTGTACTTTTTGGTGACTGCTCGTTCGCGTGCTTCCCGGTACAGAATTTTATTTTATAGAGTGAGGTGCTCATTGATGAAGATCCGTTGTTCTTGGTTGCCCAAACCGAGGCGATGTAAATAAGTTAACGTCTAATCCCAAGATACGGCGTAGTAATAAATTAATAAATAAATAAATAAATATAGCTTTATTCCAGAATGTGGGGAGGTTCGTGCAATCCCACACATTCCATATAAAAGAAAATACACACATTAAAATATTATATAAAACAAAAGAGAAATAGTAAAATAGAAGAAGAACATATAAAATAGAAGAGAAGTATTAAAAGTAATCAAAAGAAATCAAAAGAAATATACGGTAAAATATCGGCTTTAGCGAGCGATGGCAAGTCAATTATGCGGGGCCAGTATCTTTCTCCAGTGTGCATCGATGCTGGATTCTGGAGTAAGACGGGCTTCCAGGATAAGGATATTTCCGGAGCTGTATATCCTTTCCCTCATCCCTGCCACCCTGGATCTTAAGAGGGCTGCAAAGTTGGGAACACGCCCCTCAGTGAACATACCGGAAGCGCTGCAATATCTGGGAAGGCCAAACATCATACGAAAGGCGTTGTTATATTGTATGCGAAGTCTTTCTATGCTGCTCTTTTTATAATTTGTCCAGAGTTCACATGTATATAATGTTGCACAGAAGGCAAGGAAGAGCGTTCTTTTTACAGCGGTGCTACAAAGACGAAACCTTCTACACAGCATATTCGCTTTCACACTGAGAGCTCGTCTTTGCCTGTCAATATCGTCGTCGTCCATTAGATTATTTGTAATTATGTGTCCTAGATATTTCGTTCTTTCGGTCACCTTCAGGACCACACCGTTCAGAGTAACTGGAGGAATACTTGTTGGGCCCTGACCATACTTTATAACCAACAGTGCTGTTTTATTAGGGTTATAGAGCATGTTTGTTTCTTCAGCAAACACTTCACAGATCTTTAGAAGAATGCGTAGTCCTCTTATAGACGGTGCCATCAGTACCATATCGTCAGCATAACTGATGTTGTTAAGACACTGTCCTCCGATGTGACAGCCTACCCCCGCGTTGTTTAGCCTTTGAGTGAGTTCGTCCATATAAAGGTTGAACAGTATTGGGGACATGCACCCTCCCTGTCTGACGCCGCTCGTCATGTGAACAGGTTCGGAAAGACTGTCTCTCCACCTTACTTGGTTTTCCTGTTGTCTGTGCCACGAGTCAAGGATACTGTAACGATATTGGCCTATTCAAATAGACATTGCTGAAAAATTATACGAAAATATCTATCTGCTAAAGTTTATAATAAAGAGAAGCTTCACAAACCGTTAAATACTCTATAATTAAATATTTGCCGGATAAGTAGGTGCGGACGAGCTTTATTATTTCTGCACGCGGGCGTGTAAAGCAGGCTTTATGTTATTTCAGTTTGGCGAAGCGAGCCAATCAAAGGCGGTTATCCGCGTAACGAATCTGACCAATTACAGGTGCGCCGTTAGCACCGAATCTGACCAATGAGGATGGTTCTGAGAGTTAGACTTTGACTTTTACACGCGAGTTGGAATCAAAGATGGCGCGAGATAGGGACTATTTTCTAGGCGTTACAAATTAGAAAGGGGCACTTGGGTTTTCAGCTTGAAGGTCGGCGGAGGCTTTGTCGAGGAGAGTCCGAAGTAAGGAAGATAATTTGGCTGGACCGAGGGAAAAAGCCGGAAGTTGATAATAATTCAAAGAGAATTGGAACAGTGAACAGATAAGCATTTCCAATGTTATTTATTCCTATTGCCTTTTGTGTGTATCATATTTGGAACCTTATATTACTAAGCGCTCATCAGATTTAATAATTCATAGTTTTGCGTGATAATCCAGCGGGCGTTCTTTCCTAATACTTGTGTAACTTTCAATTATGCAAAAGAATGCTTTGTTATCTATACTGGCGATTGAATACACGGATTTCTATATGATTTGTGTAGATCGTGCGAGGAGTTTCTTACTAACAATATATTTTAAAAATGAATCTGGATTTTATAATTATTTTATTAAAACACGGATGTGAGATTATTGGACAAGGTACATGTTTGTATTGCATATCATTGTGCAATCGTATTAAACACGATTTGTTCCTATCAAGTTCTTATAAATACGTGTTTCGAATTGTATATATTCCTTAATTGCGATAGTTATTTATATGACATTGTTTTTATTCATTCAATATTAGATATTTGAAATGTTTTTTTTTACAACATATTCCATTATTGTGGGTCGTTTGCGGTTAGATCAGATCAACCTTCGGTCTTCCGTAATCGCGATAGTTATTCATATGACATAGTTTTTATTCATTCAATATTAGATATTTGAAATGTTTTCTAGAACACTTTTCACTATTGTGGGCAGTTCGCTGTGTGTTCAGGGGTGGTTAACCTTCAGGGGTGGTTAACCTTCGGCCTTCCGTAATCGCGATAGTTATTCATATGACATTGTTTTATTCATTCAATATTAGATATTTGAAATGTTTTCTAGAACATTATTCACTATTGTGGGCAGTTCGCGGTGTGTTCAGGGGTGGTTAACCTTCGGCCATCCGTAATCGCGATAGTTATTCATATGACATTGTTTTTATTCATTCAATATTAGATATTTGAAATGTTTTCTACAACATTTTCCATTATTGTGGGCAGTTCGCGGTTTGTTCAGGGGTAGTTAACCGTCGGTCTTCCGTGATCACGTTATTTACTTATATGACAGATTGTTTTGCTTTGTTCGTTTAATATAAGTAATATCATATTTTTATGAGTTACCGTAATTATTTATCTATATGATTTTATTATTGAGAGTGATGCAACGAATACTACCTTCACGAATACGAATATCAGGCTTACTATTCGGTGAATACGAATGCGAATATTTCCACCAAGGTGGGGGAACTTGAACATACTTGTAAATATAATAACCTTGATGCAACGAATACTACCTTCATGAATACGAATATCAGGCCTACTATTCGGTGAATACGAATGCGAATATTTCCACCAAGGTGGGGGAGAACGCAAGCATACTTGTAATTGTATTGTTTATGTCTGCTTGTGATATCACTGTACGGCGTAGATGAACTAGTTTGAAAGGGCTTATGTTCTGTATGTGCTCGGCGTAGAGGGAATAGTCTTCTTGTTTCTAGGATCCTATACAGGTTTACAGGTGCTGATATTGAAATATATATACAAGGAAAACACTATTTTGGGAACCATTAACTGGATGGCAGATATTGAAGCACACATACACACAAGGAGGACGTTATGTTAAATACATGACTGGAAGGTTGTTATTGGAAAACACAGGCGCTACTATAGGATATGGACAGTTTACAGAGAACCTCAACTTCTGTTGGGACCTTTTACTATTACTATTCTTTCGCCTTTTTTCTTAACCGTGGATGAACTAAATTGAGGGGGTTTATGTTCGGCATGTGCTCGGCGTAGAGGGAATAGTTTTCTTGTTTCTAGGATCTAATACAGTTTTACAGGCGCTGATATTAAAATATATATACAAGGGAAATAAGGGCTACACAGGCGTTGGTAATTGCCCAATTTTGGAGAGGACCCGTTATATGACTTCGGATCTGGATGCCATCTCGGAAGCAGACCAACTACAGAACTAAGATAAGAACCTTTAATATTATTTATTCCTGATGTTTTCTTATGTGTAACAAATGGAATGTTCGTGCTATATAATTTGTCATTGTCACATGGTCACTATTCATTTCATTACGTGGGTTCAGAGTTCGACGGTAACGGACGCGGAAACAAATTAGTACTGATGTCGGGACGTAACGTCGGGATTATATCTTAATTATCTTTAGGATAGAAGCGAGGTCATCATACGTGCATTCTGCATTTCAAACGTTTTACTAACATATATAAATACATATTATTGCGTTTTACAAATTGAATAGGTTCGCGGAAAATAGGTATTTCGCCCGGTTGTGCAATATTAACTTCCAACGTAGCATAATGCGATCTTATTACCGGCGCTAGACTCTTAAGGTTAGGCACGCGGGGATTATAAATGGGATAAGGAACGAGAACCGAATGGGGAAGTTTGTCTCTTCATGGTCGGGAGGCGAGGAGTCGTACGTCTTTCACGCCCCGTGATCTTGGGAGGCTGAATTTCGATTGTGGAAAAAGATGAAGTTGGATCTACTCGCGTGGCAAGACCGGGTCGAATGTCGGAGCGCGCGTTCTCGGCTATGGAGTCTGATTAGATTGGAGAGACACCTTAGGTCAGGGACTAGGTAGGGCCATCTTAACTGTATCTACCCGGTTGTGACTGGGTTTTAAAGCCAAGAATTACAGGATGGTCTGAAGGTCTTGATGCGGTTACCCCTCTAACATCTAAGGGGAAGAACCTCTCACGTCTTTTCAGTCCCCTTGGTGCGACGAGCTCGGGCTCTGGTTATGAATGTATGTGAATGTAATAACTCCGTACTCAAGGACGAGATAGGACGTTCCTCATGAACGAGAAATTATAAGAGGCAGGTAGCAGTTCGACAATCAATACTTATGCTCGGGACCGCTTTAATGAACGAGATCTGTCAGCAGTTTAACAATCAACTTTATGATCGGGACCGCATTCAGGAGCACGATGGCATTACTAACATCATCATTCTCATCATTCACCACCTTTTCTAACTTGCTGTATACAGAGACCTTCGGGGTTCTCCCTTCCCGGCCAGCGAGAAACATATCAGGAACTTCACAATCAACTGTAATAATCATGCTGTTTTACCATCATTTAATATCTCTAGTCAATAAGACTACACCGTGGGATCAATCACATCAACTATATTTGGCGATGCTAACATGGCTCTGACTGACGCGCTCAAGGGAGAGTCTTTTCCAGTCACCCAGTTAGTTCATTCAGCCCTTTAATCAGCAGTAAACATCATAATAATCCGGCTCATGTAGCCGCAACGTGGGATCCTCATCATTATACACCAGTCAATTTGACTGCCCCGCGGGACAATATACAAACCTTAATATCAGACGCGGGATTTCTTCCTGATGTGTTTGTCGCCGGGAAGCGAGGACTTCGGGGGATTCCAGCAGGAGCAATAGAGTCTCGGCTTGATCTTGGTCTGCAGCTTAGTGTGGGAGGTTATGTCTAAACAGGAGTTAACCACCGGATGCGGCGATGCTCTGGGGCCGCATCCCCCTCCCCCCTACAGGGGGGGGGGGGCATCTAGAATCCACGTTTGAACAGAAGTGGTTAGACACTTCTTGGATTTCACTTACAAATCTGTGTCTTCCATTCCCTTAGAATCGCGGGCTGCGATAATGTCAGACAAAGCTTGCCCTGAGCCTCTGTTGCGCCTAGTTGTTGTGAATATATATATGTTTGTCTTCCCCTACTATGTACTATGAACAGATTGAGCAGATTGGACAACGTGAGACGCGCTATCGGTAGGTTTCTTACTTGTGTTTTGAATATAACGTATGCTATTATATCTTGTAAATCTGTCATAAATGGGTGCCGCATGTGGTTGTGCTGACACTGTTCTAAGCTGCTATTATGAGATGTTGATAATCAATGCGGGCGGAATCTTTAGCGTATGCCGTTAACTTGGCAACGATTGTATTGTTTTATATTACAGTATTTTAACCCCGGTGGTATTATAGTTATGGCGGTCAATGTAAGGGAGTTTTGCTACTAGCGTTTATTCCTAGGCTACGCCGCATATAATTGGCTTTTAGGCCAACTCCGGACGTGGACGATATCGGCTATCTCTCATATAGGCGAAACTGTAGAATTCTAGAGCGGTTTCTAGAAGGACGAGTACGGATTAGTTACGTGCGTTTGTTATTTCCATAGTTAGGTAAGAATTCGATCTATATTAGTCTAGTCGCGTTAATAAGAATACGAATTTCACCACGTATCAAAAGAATTTTGGATAGCTACGGACACAACGGAGGAGGAATTTTCCTAACCACTAGATAGATCACGACTGGCCAATTTTGAAAATATAAATTCTTAACAAAAAAAAAAAAATAAAAAAAAAATAAAAAAAAATATTAGCTTTCATGTAAATATACTTCCGAAGTTCTAAGTTCAACTTAAGTTTTCATCTAGTAGCTTAAAGCATAAAGTGTGTGCTTAAAAGTCACAAAAGTTGTAATAAAGCTCAATTCGGTAGCTTAAAGTCTCAAGCTTTGGGCTTTTCGTAAAACTTACATTATTAAACTTTATAGTTAGGTATTTAGCTTAGGTGTACAGGTAGGTACGTTACAATACATAATGCAACGTTCACCAATTTTATCTTAAAAATATCCAGATATCAACATTTTGAACGTTGTATATAAGTTCCAAATTAGAATCTTTCATATATTTGAAGGGACTATGCTTAAAACATCTGTAGTCTTTTCTCATGAAATAGTTAGTATGCGTAGTTTTCAATGTGGACTATTAAGCAATATCCGTTTTAATGTATAAGTATATGATATTTTATTTTATTTTAATTTTATTTTTTTACAATCAGACCGTCAACAGGTCATTTTTGACCCTTATAGATGGTCCTATAACAACCCTGATGGTTACATAACTTGTTTCGTACGCGAGTTGTATTTTTATTACCGCCATCTGTACCTCTGTCATGTGATGTGTGGAAATATGAACGTTACATTGTGTAAAGTGATCACTCGAACCAGCAGCTCTAAGAATGCCCAAAAAGACTTCCATATCTCCTTTACCATATAAAAATATAGCTTCGTCTCTATGAGACCCAAAAAGACTTCCATATCTCCTTTCCCATATAAAAATACAACTTCGTCTCTATGAGACATCTATAATATCTTGATTAATGACCTCACCCTGGGGATAAAATCATAACAAAGTTTTGTGCTCTTGAAAAATTTGGACATTCTCAAAATATTTCGAACAAAAATTTCAATTTAGGTTCAAATGAAAATTAATTTCCTGCTAAAATTATTACCACGTTTATTGATTGTATCTATTTATGTTCCGGGAGAAACTCAATATCGTTTACTGCTGATTTAATAGTATAATATGACGGGGATCTAAGTTTTATTGACCACTACATAGTATAGTTTGTCGTTAGATGAACAATTACGTCATAGGTATGATTTTTTTTTTTAAAAACAAACCGTCAATAGGTCGTTACTGATGCTGATTGATGGTCCAAGACTAACATTAGAGTACAAAGTATAAATATTTTATGAATATTTGGAAGATATACGATTAAAAAATACACTTTTTATGATAATCGGCCGTATTTTGAACAAAAAAATATTGCTATATACAAGATGGCCTCTGAGAGTTCTGAAATGGAGACCTTAGGAAATGAGAAAGAGAATAATAGAGGCATCGGAAGACCTCAAAAGAGATGGGCCGACGATAAAGCCGCTTTGGGGGGAAAGAAATGGGTACAATTAACAAACTACAAGGAAGGATGGAAGGGTATGGAAGAGGCCTATGTCCAGCAGTGGAGAGATGAAGGCTGATGAAGAAGAAGAAGAAGAATATTGCTATTTATTTATCTTGACAGGTATGTACAACATTGTAAAGCCGCCAATTTTGACGTTTGACAGGTTTGAAATTTAATGAATTCAACCAATCAGAAAACTCTTAAATGTAAACAAACTTTAAGTTATTCACAATTATGATTAAATTTATTAATTTTAAACCTGTCAAACGTAAAACGTCAAAATTGGCGGCATTACAATATTATACAATAACTGTCAAGATACAGAAATAGCAATATTACTTAGTTCAGAATACGGACAAATTAGTAAGGTTTTTATAATAAAGAAACTAATAATAATGTTTTTATGACAAACAATTTATAAATAATGTTTTCATAATAAAGTAATATATTGGTGAATGGAAGGCTACAAGAAGCCAACAATAGGGAAGGATGGAAGATTATGAAAGAGGCCTATATCCAGCAGTGGAGAGATGAAGGTAGAATAATAATAAGAAGAAGAACGGTGAATAATGTCTTCATGATAAAATAATTTATAAATAATGTTCAGAACAAAATTTAGACCGGCACAAATCAATAAATATAATTTCAGTATAATTTCTACGTTAACAAGTTATACTAAAATTTGGCGGGTTCCAGTTCGACGCCGTGCAACAAGTAGTGGGTCTCGGCGGAGTATAATTTTGACTATGATGAGCATGCATTATACGCTCAAGCCACCACCAAGTTTATCAGTATTTCGATTTTAAACAGAGCCTGTTAAAAATTTTTTTTTTCTTCATTATTCACATTAAATTATATTATACGTGAACATACGTTGTGTCCCTTTTTTAGAATTTAAAAATGTTCACTAAAAGTAAATAGTAAAGATTAATATATTTTATTTGGAAGAAAATTTTCTTACAAATTTGCTCAACAAGGTATGTGGGGTTTAAAATCAAAAGCGGCAATATAAAAAAACGAATATACTGAATTCAAAATTTTTTAGGAAATATAGCCAATAAATTTAAAGGAAACATGATTTTGGAAGGCATAGATACATAAAATCTAGAATATATATATATAGAAATAGTACATTTTAAATTAGTAATCCTCAGTGACTCCATTCAAAATATTTTTTTAATTTTTCGATATTGCTGCCTTTGCTTTAATACCCACATATCTAATTTATTGTGTTTGCTTTTTCGTTCCATTTATAATTTTATTAAATTATAGTTTTTCAAGCAGTAGCTAGAGTAGAATACCTAATCTACCATTGATGTACATTATAAGGCTTGTACAAGCAAAGCCAGAAATAATTGCAACTCCCATCTAAAAAAAGATCATGCCTCGTCTTCCAAGGCCGCCCTCTCTTTCTGGCATGTGAATAGCACAAATATAAATAAAGATATATTTTTAATTAAAATTATGCACCATTATAATTTTACAAAGAACGGCGGAAAATCTTGCGACAACCTCATACATGTATAAATAAATAAAAGCTTTATTTTTATCCTCTGGAATAATATCACGTTGTGTGATAGTGCCATAACCAGAAGACATTTATATTTAGCCAAAAGGATGTCCTTCATATTCATATGTGTCATTTGTTGTCTGGAAGAAGAGGAACCTCCCGCCTCTTCTGTCTATCGCAAGACCCTCGTCTGCCCTCGTCACAATCATATGTGTCACCCGCAGATGGCGCTCGGTGGGAGTGAAGTCTCTTGATAAATGCAGGTTATTTATATTACATTACAGTCGTGGGTATAACACAATGTATTATCGGAAGTCTACTTAAGAAATGTAAATATAATTTTCCCACAGCTAATAATAAATTACATTTCATAACACATAAAGTTTTCTCTTTGTATTTGTATCATTTATTCATTTTTTGGATCGCATACACATTTTTCAATTTCATTTGAAAGTGTTATTAAAATATTTGACCTAATTTTAGATACGCGCCTAAATAATATAATACAGTAAAATAAATGATATAACATGATTAAAAAGTGCCTAAGGGATCATTTTAATAAAACACATAAAATTATAATTTTTATTTAAGCATTATACAATATACAAATTTAAATCTTATATTCTTAATTGTTAAATATGTATTTTCCAATATACATTGTCTCCAATATACACTTGTTTCCAATATACATTATACAATATACAAAACGCGAACTCGATACAAAACTTGTATCGCGTTTTGTTATACTATGTGTCCAGTTTCATATCTATTTTGAACATTTTTGTTGGTCACGCCCTGGACACTATGAACTTTGTGCATCGATGTTTTGTATTTCAACTGTAGTATTTCTTGTATAGGTGTAACTTGTAATTCCAACTTAATGGATAATGAGTATGTTTCAATTGTTATTTGTCCCTACGCCTGCGCCTTAGAGACGGAGAGGAGGTTTTGTGTGGATGCCTCCCCATTCCGCTCGCATTACCATGAGTGTCAGCTGGATAGTGAGCATGGCCACTTTAGCATTAAAAAATGTCGGCGATAGCCGATTACTCGACTGCCAGTCATAATTTATAAGATGAAAATAAAATGATATGTGTACATGATACGCAATGTTTATCATACAAAAGTGAAATGCAGTGGTAAAAGAAATACGATATGCATGTAATGCAGCAAAACAAAAGAGAGTACAAGGTGAAAGTAAATCAAAATATTAAAAAAATATATTGCACATAATATAAAGTATGGACTACACGACGTGACAGCCAATAGAATACGTGGAACATTGTTCAGCCATATTAATATATCTTCACATGCACGCTTTTCGGTTGTTGAAGATTTTAACAGGACCATTCTCCTACATTCACTTTATCTGACCGTGCCAGGTCTTTCGCGAACTTTCTTTATTCCACTTTTCTTCAACACTCGCCAAATATATTTTCTTTACCATCTCTTCGCTCATACGTTTCACATGACCAAACCATCTCAGTGATCCTTTATTTATTCTATCTTCTTTGCCGTCTATCTATAGCCAGCATCACATTAACTTAAAATGCGTGGAACAATTTTAATTTTAACATATATTTAACATATAAATAATAACTTTTCAAATTAAAAGTGCGCGTTTTTTTCTGTTCCAATACACAAGTCTTAACTTTGTTGGGACAGAAACAAAAAAAAATTGCGACGTACTTAATAATGTAAAATTTATTGTTAAAAAAAATCACACATGCGCCTAAGCGACCGTTTTAATAAAACACAAAATATAATAATTAAACAAATTTAATATACCTAGAAAAATAAAGATGCATAATACATTCATATTTTGCATTTTGCAAAATTAAAAGTGCGCGTTTTTTTCTGTTCCAATACACAAGTCTTAACTTTGTTGGGACAGAAACAAAAAAAAATTGCGACGTACTTAATAATGTAAAATTTATTGTTAAAAAAAATCACACATGCGCCTAAGCGACCGTTTTAATAAAACACAAAATATAATAATTAAACAAATTTAATATACCTAGAAAAATAAAGATGCATAATACATTCATATAATACTAAGCAGACACCTGCAATCAGTAGGTACATTGGAGGATAATCAATGTTAAATAAATTTTCTGACTTTAATATATGATAATAATTATTCATTATGAGAAACATTGCCTATTCTCGTTATAACAATGTCGTTAAAATTAGTAAGATATTAAATGTAAAACGACGAAATTGACGAAGCGAAAATGTTACACAATAGCGCTCCAGACATGATCGTTATGTTAAAGTAGCACCGACATATTTTATTTCGATTTTTTTAATATAAATTTTAGTTAAGTAAATCTTATTTCAATGTACCTACTGTATTACATACGTACCATGCTAACCCCAGTCAGTTAAATTAATCTAGGTGAAACGCTATCCCAGAAGTAGCGATCAGAGGTTAAGAGCTATTTCGGATGTATATGTGAGCCAATAGGATTGTTACAAGGTTGGATCGATCTGGTGACCCCTGACTAAACCTGGTTGTGTTCAGTACCTACTCCTACTCCAGGGCCGAGGTGATTAAGGTATGAGACCTCCGAAGAAATCAATGTACACAAGCTGCCAGATTTTTTTTTTGTAATTATTGTGAATTTTTCACGAAATTATTCATTTCAATTTTTAGTGTGGCAGTTTCGAGTTCAACATTTTAACTACACTATCGCAATAACTTAACTGAAATTCTAAATTCTATACAATTTATTGTTCCGCAGAGACGAATACGAGTAACACCCGTTTTCCACACGGAGATCGTTGAAGAACAAACTATGGTAAAAACTTCATACTTGCCGGTGTTCTTGACACTTATAACATGGCTTTTGCAGATTTCGACAAATTTTGTTTAAGGTTTGAACAGTTTACTAACTCTGTTAGGCGTAAACTTGCGAATTGACATACTCCCATTCACATGTGTGTGCATGCATGCACATAAATACATACACAAATATACAGATAAACGATACACATTCGCACACACCAACATACTACCTAACCGACGAATATGTATATTCTTCTCTGTGAAATTAGGGTTTCTTGTAATTGGTCGAAAGCTCTGTCTATTATATCACTGATGTATCTAATTATTAATATCTGTAAGGTAAACCTGTAAAAAGATAACCCATAGCTTTAAGTTCCAAACCAATTCTATATTTAGCTTTAAAATGTAAACTTTGAATGTTAAAATATTAATTTAAAAATGACGGAGATGAAGTATCGGGGGAGATCGCGCTTTAGGTGGATATATGTTTAATCGGTGAACCTTGCAGGTTATATAACCAGCTGTGTCGTCGGGGCATGGATGGGGTGGATATATTTAGCGCTTCTGTAAATAACTAAAAGTAAAGTGTCCGCACCAATACACACTGTCCTTCCATTAGCAGCTCCAAGTGTATTCCTAAACTTCCAGTTTTTGCATATTGACCGTAACTTGTTTTTGTGTATACCTGCTGTATGATATTATTTCCTACAATATGTTAATGGCTTTTGCATTCATCGCTGGCAACGCCTCTATTATTGTCCGTTTTGTGTGTGTGTTTTTTTAATTATCTTTATTTTTATAATGTGCATTTTAAAAAAAATATATATAAGTGCATGCTGCAGACTTGATTGGAGAGTTGGCATAACTCTTTATTTTGCTTGTATGAATTATTAACGTTTCTGTATGTGACTCTTTAATTAATATAAAATAAAATAAATGAATAAAATAAAAATTGCAGCCCTGAAAGTAAACGATTTCTGTTGTGTTGTTTCAATTACACGATCTATACGGTCGAGGCTTTTACTCCGAATCGTTTGTAAAGTGTAATGCCCCAACATTGCTTTAAAATACCAACTTATTTAAATGAACCGATGCAGTGTCCAAGAACTGGGTGTGGCAACGCTTCTCGGATTTTAATTCAGGCAAGAAAGGCAAGGCACATTTGTGATTTAAATGCTTCGGTACAAATCATACCATACACAAGTAGGTATACTCAAAGTTCCATACGTAAGTGCGCTCTTTTTATAACATTTTTTTGAGAGTAGGTACTTACTCTTCATGCTTTTGATTCAAGGACACTTTTACTAATTATGATTATTATTCACTGAGTCAAAAACTCAATTGATGGATATTTTACAGTGAATCTGCATTTCTAGTAAGTCTATATTTTCACTGGCAAATTAATGAAATTATATTCAAGGTCATTTTTATCAATTCTTTATTAATTATTAAAAATAATTTTTAATCTCAGATTTCTGCGACCATTCAGAATGGTTGTGGGTATTCTGCCGTAAGTATAAGAATTTTCTGTCCGATGATGTTTCAAAAGTCAATAGACCTTTGGAGAGTCTATTATTAGGGCTGCTGGACAAAAATGTCAGTCAGATATGTTATGTACACACGGCAAAATCTATACCTATAAAACTCAATGTCTGTCTGTCTGTTGTCTATACAAATGTACACCGTTTGTCCGATTCGACTAAAATTTTTCCTACTTAGGTTTAGAACCCGGCGGGTAACACAGGCGACATTTCCCCCTATTCTTTTACTCCTTCTCCTCCCCCTGATATATTTTCGATGCAAATCTGTACCGTTTGACCGATCGGACTCAAAATTTGGAAACTTATTCATCAGGACTTGGCGGGTAACATAGGTGACATTTCCCCCTATTCTTTTATACCTTTCTCTCCCTGATATATTTACGATGCAAATCTGTACCGTTCGACCGATCGGACTCAAAATTTACCAATTTGAACTCAAATCAGTCGGGTAATAAAGGCGACTTTTCTCCTTCCCCCCCTATCCCCTTCTTACCATATATTTTCTGTACGCCGCTTCACCTATTGGACCCAAATTTTGCATACATATTCCCGACGGAAAAAATATACCATATTTCTTCCCTAGACATCCTATCCATCCCAGCCTTGATTAAATGGAAACATTGTTTTAATTAGAGGCTTTGCAAAACAATGGAATATTTGTTTCCCCCCACAAATTTATTTTCAACTTAACCCTTAACCCGTGCAACGCCGAGTACGAACAACTAGTATCCTATAAAACTATACCCGAAGAACATGAATTTGTGAAAATTACATCCACAATATCGCCTGAAAGGGACCAGAGTCTTCAAATCTGGGCCCGCCGCGCAGAGCAGGAAAAGATGGAAGCCACAGGGCTTACGACCGGTTATCGGCAGGTTTAAGGATCCTTTATGCCATGGCTACGTTCACCATTTCATCCATTTCCTCTCCTCTTTTAGGGCGACATTTTTTAGTGTATTTGATTCATTAAATTGATCAAAAAAACTCCCGTCTCAACACCACTCTACCCCTGCATTGCCACTGACCGGGCCCCGCCCCCGCCACGACCGCAGCCTCAACAGGGAGCATACACTCCAAACCCTATTGTATACTAGCATCGATCATATTGTATTAGCTGTAACCCGTCAAATGATTCGCATCTTTGCTAAGCCCTAGTATACATTTATATTATTTTTTTGGGGGCCCACGGAGGGGCGGTCGTAGCAACATGCTCCACATCTCCGGTCATTTTATTTGTTTTTTTAGCTGTGAATTCCAACGAAATTGCGGTCGTTACACAAAGTTACGGAAGAACAGATAGGCAGATAGACAGCTGGACAGACGGATATACAACAAAATTATTATTATTATTATTTGATACACCGGTAAAGCCACGGCCGTAGCGGAACCAGCCAACACACAAAAACAAATTATTTAAATTTTAATGAAAATATATTTTGTTGTGACGTTATAATTTTATAACAAGCTTCTATGATATTAAAAAAAATACACGAGTCAATCCAAGCTCCTAGAATGTATAACCTAATTAGTAAAAATATTCAAACCAGCAGTAATACCAAAAAATTCAGAGTAAACCTATTTAATATTCTTTTCAATATGGGTAGAGAAAACACTGAAAAGAAATTAATGGAAATTATAAAATAAAACTCTTTAGTAAAATGAGTATTATCATTATATTTTTTTTCTCTTCTTCGTTTTAAATATTTATAATTTTTTTATCTTGTTTGGAAAACTACTGTTAGACAAATGTATTAATTTATATAATGTATTTATCTAATTATCTTATTTGGAAAACTACTGTTAGACTAATGTATTAATTTATATAATATATTTATCTAATTTAACTTTTTAATGTATTAATTTAATTAAAATATTTGTATTGTTTAATCTAATTTAAATTTTTATAATGTACTAATTTACTTGAATTCTAAATTATTAATTAATTATATATACTAATGAGTACCTATAGTCGAATATTATGTTTTAAAATGAAATATATAACTTGCCCTAAAACAGGTCAGCCTTGTTGGGTAGTTACATATTTTATTATATGATTGTATGATAAATTATCATTGTATAATTATATTTGTAATGTAATTTAATGTAATGTTATGTTAAATAAATAAATAAAAATAAATAAAAAAAATTAGAAATTAAATTCGGCATGGAACATGCAATCAAAAATACTTAGTGCAGTATATATATATATCTTAGATCTACGCGAGGAGGGACATCCTTCCGCTGTTGCTCATTTCACTTTCTTAAAGAGAAATAACTTGTTTAGTTTATCTCTTAACATTCTATATAGGTGGATACAACTCATATTTTTTATTTTTTAATGAAAATTCGTTTCTCTGTGAAGTTGCAATTTTTAAAAATGGTTCTTATTATCTTTAAAATAAATAAGACGAATCCATTATAAAGATATACAGAAAAATCTACCTACCCAAAAATATTTAGTTTATTGGGATTCATTGCATGCAATAAAGTTGAATATGAAAATAATAAAACGATGTACCATGTACCAAAAGACTAGGTACTATATATTATCATTTTTAAAAATCTACAAAAATCTATAGTAATATTTTTAACTTTGCATTTGATTGCAAAAGTTTCAGGTTTATAAGATTGGCGTATGGCCACTAAAATTGTTTTGCCATATAACTTTGATTATTGACTTGAACTAATATTTATCTTTTCGGGGAGTTTGGATTATTGATGTAGGTATTCCAGTTCCTGGATTTGTGTAAAAGATATTAAGCTATTTCCTGAATAATCTAACCTCACGATAACACAGTATTATATACGTTTCAGTACCAGTTTTGTCTCTGGTATTTCATTAAAAATATTGGCTTTCGAAATATTTGTATACTTTTTGTAAATGTTATATGTCTTATTGAAATAGACCAAAGGGCATTGAATTACAGATTCTTTACAGCTTGGTAATTGTTTTTGGTCATTGGGATTAAAAAACATTGGATCATTCGACCAAGTTATAGAAATTTATCTGAAACCAAAAATATATATTTTGCTTTACTTATTTATATTGTTTAAATTGTTAAAATGAATTACAGATGCTTACGTGAACCAGATATCAATTAGTCAAAAAAATATAGATGCGTACTTGGAAAATGTGTCACATCAATACAAGTTAAGGGTTCGAAACCCTGTCTAAATAAGAGTAAGGTAAGATCTCTAGGTAAGGGTTTTTCTCACATGACTAAAAAGTACCTATGTCAATTCACTTACGGTGATTACGTTTTACTTGCATTTTTTACGTATTTTTTTTCATAATTTTTCACTGTATTGGCAGTAAGGGTCTGTAAACATAGATGTATGGTAGATTTTTGCGGTACTAGAGATTGCCGCCCTAGGCAAATGCCTAAAAAATTATCTAAACAGATGCCCCGGCTCTGGTCTGATGATAATCAAACAGCGAAGTGATCTTTGGAATGGTGAATAATCCCTTCTTATTATTGACTTTACACGCTTATGGACATAAAACACCAGGTTACTTCAACCGATTCGCTCAAACGAACACTAAACGTTGATCGATCATGCGAGAGACCTCGTTTGCATAAAACGAAGCAAAAAAGACTCGCCAGCTAACTTGTATATCTCAACTCAACTCATAGTGCAATCATTATAGCCTTAATTTTATATCAGAGTTGTGAGGTTAATCAGAGGTATCAGCATTGTGAGGTTAGTCGGAGGTATTAGCATTTGAGGGCACAGTGAACACGGGACACACACGTACAGGGTCACCAAGAAAAAACCTGTACCTGTTAATGGTATTTAAGTGGCTTTGCATGGCGATGGTTATGATTTCATAACAATGATTTATGAAAAAACTTTGATTATTACACATTAAATATAATAAAATTATGAAACTGCCTTTAAAAAAATTAATGTTGCAAATAATAATTCGACAATTATTGGAGATACATAGCCAACTATTGGTTGTTAAAATCCCATCCAAGTATCCGTTTTTTTTTTCAAATCACAAGAGGACACAAAAATATATTTAAAAAATAGTCAATATCATTTATTGATATTCAATTACTTTGTGGTGCGAAATGATTATTTTAATTTAAAATAAATTTAACTAACAACAAGAAACCTAAATATAAAAATAAAGGTACATCGCCGTTGTTTAAGGAACAACTTCCTCAGAATTCGCCAACCATATAAATAATATCAACCATTTTTTTGATAATCACAGATTAAAACTATTTCACTCGGTTCTTCATAAAGAATTTATAATGAACAGTTTGATAACCGTCGAAATCCAAAACAACTTGAATTCTGAGAAAAAATTAATAAATATCATCACATTCCTAAAAATGTCTCTGATTCTCAGCATCTTCTCCTTGAAGACCACACAAATAATCATCCCCACTGCTCTGCGACCCTTTACTCAAATAAGATGACATCATTTCTGTCTTAAGGTTAGTTAAAAATTTTACACCTGATGATGAGAGGGACTGCTCTTCTCGAAACTATATTATTCCTAAATATAACCTAACGTGTGTGCATTATAAACTTCAATTGAGTTGAAATTAAAATAATTGGTCAATAATTCATTCTCCTTTATTATTTACATCTTCTTACCAACGTTCTACAAATTTTACGATGCTTCTGCAATATGTGGTTTTGAATCGAATAATTCGTCTTTCAAAATGAAAGAGGTGATGAAGTGCTCACTTTTGACTACTTGATATTCCATTTTGAAAGCCTGTAATAAAATAAAATAATTAATGTTACGTAAAAGCAAGCACAATATCTTAAAGTACAGAAAATTTTCTTTGTCAATTTGTTTAACATCTGGGGCACATTTGTGCACAGAAAAATTATATCAAGATGTATTTATTGGCTTTTCGTTATATACGATGCGACGTTATCCTATCAGCATACTTCACAAAAAAATGTCAGTTGGTTTATAGCTCACAATAAATAAGTAACAATATGATAAGTTATTATGAAATATTATCTATAATTATAAAACTCAATATATGTCTGTCTGTCCGTCTGTCTGTTCTTTATACAAACAAACACCGTTTTTCCGAATCGATTCAAATTTTGCATACTTATGCTTTGGGACCCGGCGGGTAATATACATTTCCCCCCTATTTTCGATGCAAATCTGTATCGTTTGACCGATCGGACTCAAAATTTGGAACCTTATTCTTTAGGACTCGGCGGGTATGTGATATTTCCCTCCTATTCTTTTACTCCTTCTTCTCCCCTGACATATTTTCTATGCAAATCTGTACCGTTCCACAGATCGGACTCAAAATTTGGTCCCTTATTCTTTAGGACTCGGCGGGTAACAAAGGCGACATTTCCCCCTATTTTTATACCCCTTCCCCTGACAAATTTTTTGATGCAAATCTGTACCATTCGACCGATCAGATTCAAAATTAGGAAACTTATTCTTTAGAACTCGGCGGGTAACGTAGGCGATATTTCCCCCCTATTCTTCCCCTCCCCAGATCTATTTTCGATGCAAATTCATACCGTTCGACCGATCTGACTCAAAATTTGCAAACTTATTCTTTAGGACCCGGCGGGTGGCTTAGTGACGTTTCCTTCCTCCCCTTTTACCCTTTCCCCCCCTGATATATTTTCGATGCAAATCTATACCATTCGAATCGAACCTTTGTTTCCCCCCAACAATTTTATTTTCAACTTAATCCTCCACCCGTGCAACGCCGGGTACGTACAGCTAGTAGTAAATATTATATGAAATTTCATATAAATGTTGTTATATAATATTTAAATTTTTTTAAAAATATTATATAACTAGCTGTAACCCGTCAAAAATGACGGTACTTTTACATGTCCGTTCCTAAGGAATAAGTATTTATTTATTTATATAAAAAAAATATAAAAAAGAAATAAAAATAAATATTATCAGTTCCTTAGAGTAATGTTCGATTTCAAAATCAATATTTAGATGATTTAAAGGTTAAGGTACGCCTTATAAGCATATTTTTCAGTACAAAATAACACTTTAAGGCCTTAACTTTACCTCTTACCTACTCCTACTCAGTTCCTAAGTATTGACTCTGAATGAAAAAAGAAAAGAAAAAAAGAAAGAAAACAAAAAAAAAAATTACTATATAGATGTTACGGACGTTACACGAAGTTACGACGGACGGACAACGAAATTATTTTAATTGGGATCATCTTATGAAAATATGAAAATGCTGATAGCGCCCTTTACTGCATTCAAAATGATTTCTCAAATACACTATTTTATAAAACATTAAAATGCTCGTATTGATAAACAGACTTTGAATAGTGTAACTTTTGCTTTCAAGGCTTAATGTGTAAGTAAATTATATTATAATTATATGACCATGAGATTCAAGAAATTCTATATTTCTTCAGTACGCGTTACAGTCAGTACGTGTTTTTTCCTGTTTATGTATCAGGTAGGTACCTGTTCAATTTAACTATGCACTTTATGATAATTATTTACTACCTGTCAGTTTAACAATTCTTTTGAAAATATTGCTTATATTATACTTATTTAAATTTTATAATTATGTAAACAAGCTTCCAATAAACGATAAAAGAAATGTGATTTTTTTCTTTTAAAGAAAGATAAAACAAAAAACACGATTTAATCATATAAAGTGTATTTTTAGATAAAGTTTTCACAAACTAAACTATATAATATAAAGTTTTTACTTTATTTACTTTAATAATTCAGCAGTTCAACTAGTAACAAAAAAGTAGTAGTTAGTAAAAACTTATACGCTACAAATAGGAATTTGTTATAAAATTATAATTGAGAAAATTATGGTTAGTATGCTGTATGTGAGAAGATTCAGAACCAAGCCATTGTGCTAACATGAAAGTTGATTTTTATCACTTCTTCATCTTCTTTTTCTTTTATTAGATCTGTCGATCTGTGTTACAGAAAACTACGCCTCCTAGGATGATGAGGTCCAGCAATCCCTCCATATTTTAGGTGATCTTCTCGACAGTGGGCGTCGTCCAGATGGGATTTTACCGACTGATGTATGCACGAGTCTTTCACTGTCCATCCTGGTTATTTGATCCCTTCAAAATCTCCTTCTGGATCTATTCCGTCGTGCTATGTCCTCTATTTTAATAACTGGAATAAATATTTTGTGAGGCTGTGGACGTTTCGAAATCTTCACTCGACTTGTCTGATCCTGATTGCATAGGTCAAAATTAACTTTCAGACGTTCCGCTCCTTACTTGGAACGTGATGTATTTTCCCAAAAATGCGATTTAGTTGGATTTTTCGCTAAATTCAAACATTTTTTATGTCAATCCATCCACCCACCATTTATTATTAGATTTTTTTTAATTCTTAAAGTAGGTAATACAATAATTTTTATATTTCCTAATATATACAGCATAAGAATTGAATATTTAATCAACAATAAGTATCACATTTTTTTTTAAAGTCGTTATATTATTTTCATCCCTAATATATCCTGATAGTTTCATATATAATTTCATTCCACTGTACATCATAGAAGTTTGCGATCTTTTTGTCTTTCGGAATGTAATTTTATTTCATCTTTTCTTCTTGTACAGTGGTCATGTTCATGTTGTTTTTATTTTTTTATTGTTCTTAATAATTCAATGATATTGTCTTGTCCATCCCTCGAGAATGAATTAATGACGAGTATTGAGGGTTCATTTTATTTGATATAATATCTCAAATCGGTCGAAGAAAAGTTCTGAATTAGAAATATTTATAATAACAAAATATTATTTATGTAAGTATATTACCACTAAAAATGACTTATTTGTGTGCCGGTTTCGAAATGCATTGGCCTTTAGTTAGAATAACACGAATGTGAGGAGTATTTTGTGAAGGTGATGGTGTGTAAATTGTTAAAAGTGCTACGGTTGTGTCATGTAGTGATATTTACATGCTAATGTAGTGGTTGTCCTGACGAAGATGTGGGTTACGTCTCGAAACGGTAGACAGAAAAGTAATTGTTAGTGGTTATATACTAATATAAATAACATTTTGTTAAATGTTCTGACCACAAAGATAATGCTTTAAATATAAGAATAATTAATAATACGAAATAAATATATTTTTAAATAATTTTCCGTATTAATCGATTGATGTAAACAAAATTCTAGATCAGACAATCCGACAAAAGTACGCAAACAAAATATTAATATGTAAAAGAAAAAGTGGTCATGTAGTGATCAGATGCAAACGTATTGATTTGACGTTCGAAGACACAAATTGAGTATTGTGTTTCGCTTGTACCAATTATTATGTTGTGTGGTGTCCGTCAAAATGATCAGACAACTTCGTTGTAGCATGTGTTGCTATCTTTCAGAGTTATGTAAACACACATTGCAATAAAACAATTGAATTGTTATGCTGTTGAATGAAAGCTGAACACGGTTGAATCAGAGTCATACAAATTACGGTATTATATTTACATCGCTAGTGGACTTAAGCAAACATGATTTATAAATATTAAACATTTTTTGTGTTCACAAATATATAATTATAGTCTAACAATATTTTTACATGTAGGTATATTCTGAGAACACAGTTGTGGATTTTGTCCCCACATGGATGATTAAATATTAGGTCCTTACATATGAAATTGGCGTTTAGTATGGGAGGAACATAAAGCCGTTTTTTTTTTATTATAATATATTTATGTAATCAAAGTATGTACCATTGCTATCTATGCAATTTTGTCATCTCATAGGTAGTTCATCGATCCCTTTACTAAAAAAAACCATTCGGACGGGAATCAATAAAATCTTTGAAGGCGGTTTGGACTGCCCCATCGGAGTTGAATTTTTTCCTTTGCAAGAAGTTATCCAAATTTCGAAAAAAATGGTAATCTGTTGGGGCAAGGTCCGGAGCGTACGGTGGATGTCTTAGACATTCCAATTGAAGCTCCTCTAATTTGGTAGCCGTCTGTTGTGCAGTGTGTGGTCTAGCGTTATCATGAAGCAGCAGTGGCCTAGAGCGATTAACCAGCCTCGGTTGTTTAGCAGCTAGCTTTTCCATCATGGTTTGCAGTTGCTGACAATAGACATCTGCCGTAATCGTCTGGCCAGATTTAAGAAAGCTGTAGTGAACGACACCAGCACTAGTCCACCAAACGCTCACAAGTAACTTTTTTGGAGTCAATTTTCGCTTGGGGCATGGTTTGGCTGGTTCGGCAGGGTTCAGCCATTGCGATGAGCGCTTCCGATTATCGTACAGGATCCACTTTTCATCACAGAGGTAATGATTCGATTTAAAATCCCTTCATTATTGTGCCGGTTGAGTAATGCAACGCAGCAGTCAACGCGCGTTTGTTGATTTGCTTCACTCAATCGTGAGGTACCCACCTTTCAAGCTTTTTCACCTTACCAATTTGCTTCAAGTGGATTAAAACAGTTTTATGACTAACACCGCAGCCTGCAGCTAACTCGGATGTGGTTTGCGATGGATCCGCCTTCCACAATAGCCTTCAATTCTTCATTATCAACTTTGGTCTCCGGCCGTCCACGGGGCTTGTTCTGCAGGTCGAAATTTCCAGAACGAAAACGTTGGAACCAAAAACGCACTGTGTTTTTTTTTGCGGCACCGTCGCCATACACATCATTAATCCTTCGAGCCGTTTCTGCAGCACTGGTGCCACGGTGGAACTCGTACTCGTAAATAACGCGATATTTCAATTTTTTCATTTTGTAAACTGAGTGACGCAAAGAAAAAAAAAATTGAGGAAAAAACAAATGAATTATAATTTTCAAAACACAAATACATGAGTATAAATTTATAAAAATACATGTATAAATTTGGATTTGGAATTCCTAACCAAAGAGAAGATATTTGAGATCAAAATTGCCAGTACGGCAAAACACCAATTTCATATGTAAGGACCTAATATTTAAGCTAAATTATTAAGTCTCCCAGTGAAAAAATAAATTTATTTATATGAGAAATATTTATGGAAGACTTTTTATAGGGTGTACTAGGGCTTACGACCTGTATGAGCTGGCTTAAGTGACTCTTTATAGTGCAACGTTCACCAATTGCATCGTAAGAACATCTACACATTATCAAATTTTTGAAAGTTCTATATATGTTTCAAATCTGAAAACTTTTCGTTTATTTGAAGAGACTATGCTAATGCCTTCTTAAATTTTGGGGACACACATGCATACAAGCACAAAAAAAAATCTACCTCAGATTTTCTGGCAAGTATCTACCTTACTTACATTCTGGTAATATTCTAAAATTATTTAAATCATGGATACTTTATTTAAAATTGCTATAAAACAACAGCTGGTCATTATCCTATAAAATAATTTATTTAATAATAATTGTTATTTTACAAAGGACATATAAAGAAAAATATGCTTTTGTGGGTTAATTTAAAAAAAATATGTTTTTTTTTTTCATTTCTTAAGCCGTTGTTAGCCGAACATATAGTATATTTTATTGAATTTTAGTATTATTATCTTCTTAATTTAAATAATGCAACTATACATTTTTTTTTTGAAAAATATACATCCTGTTCACTAAAACTGGTGGCAAAGCATTGAGACGACAACGCGTCACGAGCTTCCGGTACCACTGGCTGGCATAATAGTCTATCCTAAACAATAGATTAATATTGATGAAATGTATGTATAATAATTACTTCCATGAGTCATTTACTCCATGAACGAATTTTGTAACTATCTACCTAAGTGATGACTATGATGATGATGATGTCTGCAAAAAATCTCTCCAAAAAACTTTAATTTACTTGATGAATTATTTATATATTTACTGTTACATCACTTACTGGGCCGGTGACATCGCTCTGCCCACATCAGCCGATATCCGTCTGCACAGAAGTGAATATCAAAACTCCACACTGGCACCGTGAAACGAAATTAATGTTTCGCTTCAGGATGGCCTGACACATGAGTGAACCGTCTTACGAGAATGTTGCAGCGCCGTCCAGCTCCGGGAGAGGCCTTGTCAGCTGACGATAATAATATTCCTGTCAGGCAGTGTGTTACAAATAACGTGTTCGGTGGACATCCGGGCTCTCACACGGATTAAGTGTTTTGTACGGATTTATACGTGTATCAAGAAATGGGACCCACCATACATCATAGAGTATTAAGCCATGTAGAGATTTAGATAATAGATGGACCACTGCGCCGATTTTTTGATTAAAATATTTTGTAATTAATTGAAATCGTTAGAAAATTATTTAACAGTCAAAATGTTTGAATGTTTCGAAGAGGTCAACAAAGTACGTACCTAATCCATTAAAATTTAAGATCAAAACTATGAAGTTTGTGGATGAATAACAGGAATAAGAATCTACTTTAATGCTTGAAGAAATAAATAAATCTTGTTTTGCAGAGTATTTTTTCAATATTGGTATGTCAGATTTAAAGCTCTAGATTTTGGAAAAAAAATGATCAGCCAAAAGAAACAGTTTTATGTTTTATTTAGTATTTAAAATGTGCCAAATTGAATTGAATTGGGCATACGATGACGTTTATGGATACCACGGAGGCCAAACTTAAAGCCATGTATTCACTAGGGGACAAATCGCGAAACATTCCGCTCGGCATGTCGCATCAACATCTACGCTCATGTTTCGGGGACAATGACGCGGCCATTTGACGTGTACACACCGGGACTCGCATATCTTGTCGCGGAAATGTCACCCGATGAGCTTATGTTGACAGCTGCGGTATCTCATTTGGCGAAAACGGGGTTCCGCGCAATTCGAAATGTTTTTTTGGGTCACAATTTCAAATAAACGAGGTTTTACTGTAGTAAATTGAATATTATTAAAAACAAAGTCCTTTTTGCAAATAATTATTGTTTTCCAGACGTCGCGGAAATATATCGCCCTATGAGGTTATGATGATAGCCGCGTATCTGTTTATGTTAATGAGTTTATCGAAAAGTAAGAGGAGAAAAAAGAAGAGAATGCGAAATTATTTACTGGAAAGAGAAAGAAAGACGGACATTCTATGCGATCTTCGATCGATACAGCTCGATGAGTTCGAGAACGATTTCGTTTCCCCGCATTGTCATCTTGACAGATACAGCGCATGCGTATTCACTTGTAAACATACCACGTGGTACTGACGCTCCGCGGAATGTTGCAGTGAGTACGCTCGGGTACCGTGCGCATGGCAACGTTGCCACGGCACGTAGAAATGCCGCGCTATGTTGTGCGCGAGGTCGCGGAACAGTGCACGACGTTGCAACGTCACGTAGACTCTATGCCGCGCGTGCTGTTGAGGGACAATTTGTCCCCTAGTGAATACATGGCTTAAAACGTAATATCCGTTTCGGAGTCACAATCACTAGAGCTTTGCACCAGTGATAGTCTAACCGTAATTTTAACCGGTGATTCATGTATTTATTTATTTAGCCGGTTATGTTATTTGAAAAATGTATCTGATTGTATTGATGATCAGTAATTGAGATATGACTGTTGTAGTATCGATGATTGCCTATGGAATTGAGAAAAATTACTTACCAATCATCGATACAATCAGATAAAAAACTCAAATAACAAATATTTTGTAACCGGTTAAAATACGATCACTACTTTGCACAAAGTATGATGTGAAATCTATATTCAAGATGACTCCACCGTCGCTCTTTGTCACATATCTATTTTATGGCTAATGGAAGGTGTGTATGATAATTTTTTATATATACGTGCAAACACAGAGTACATTTCACATCAATATTTTTACTACTATATTTTATTTTCAAACTAAGCTAAACGTCCGTGCCATTAAAATAGGACTATGGGAGCATCCGTGAACCACGTGGTTATATTTTCTCTCTCTTTCGAACTCTTTTGAACCCCTCCCACCCCCCATGTAGCCCTTACGTGACTTTAGCTTTGAACCCTCCCCCTGAGTGGAGTGTAGTTTTTTCCTATTAATTCCAGAAGACATTTTGTGCTGTTTTTTCTTAACAAAACTTTTTTTAAATTATTGATGTGCAAACGATCTGTGCAGATTTATCGATCACATATCCTGTATTGTTTTAATTGTGCCAAATAAAATAATAACGTAGCTTGACTTTGACCCCCCTTCCCCTCAGCCCAGTGTAGCATTCTACCTCCCTATCTTGATCAGGCTACGTGGTATATGGATACTGCCTATCTTGATGGTCTCCTAGAATGGGGCTCGAACCATTCGTTAGTTTAAGTAAAGAGATAATAATATTTTGCTTGTGTTCAGATATTTAAATATTGAAGATATCTTACAATGAGAGCTGGAATCAGAAAATGGTGTGCATAGGTAAAGAAACATAGTTTTTTATTGAGTACCGTTTACAAAATTATAAACCATTTTCTATAAATGTTAAGTCCGAGACAAAAAATTACATTAATTTTAAATCCTTTCCTTTATAATTTTGTAAAATCATCGTATTTTTTCCCACGAGATGCTAAAATGGTTTTAAAATTATCAACGAAAATGGAAATAAAAACAATTTAATACTATAATTATAATAAATTAGTTTATTTCTAGAAATTGTAAATAAAATAAAAGATTCGTTTATTTCGATTAGTCTAATAATAATACACTTACCAATTGGTTTTTTGTTTTCTTAAAAAAAAATTTTACGCTTCAATGGATTAACAATCCCTACAAAAGAAGCGAAACACATTAGAAAATACCCGGGCTAAGGTAAATCATATAGATTAATTGTGACCTCGTCAGGGTTTGAACTCGGAACCCTCCGTGTGAGAAGCCAGTGGCATACCTACTGGGCTACAAGGGCCCTTAAATGGTAGGGGTTCAAACTTCATTCCAATAGACTAGCAATCGTGTCCTACTTTCTCAACACACGCATTGAGCTTTAAAAAAAGTTAAAAAATATACTTAATTTTGATCTTAAGGCATCGGCGCACAAGCCAAGGATCCTCTTGTAAAAAGGCATGATGGATAATTTTTATTTTTATCTATCATCCGAGATCTGGTAAGAGCGGCCTTTAGGCGACCTTAATAGCTGCTACCGACTGGCCGATAGTGGCGGAGTGTCGTTGTCAGGTCCCGGTCGGTATCCGGAGCTGACCTCATCAATCACCAGCGCGAGGGTTTGGTCCCAGAACTGGTCTCACCACATCCGTGAGCGCCGACGGTATAGTCTAAATGTGAGGTTTGCAAAACAGTTTGGTGATGTAATCAAAGATGTAGGATTATCATCAATTATCATCAGATTGTTTGGAAATCATTGATGTAGATAAGATAAATGCTTTATACCGGGGTAGCCATTCGATGTAATGTTGATGCATGAATAAAGAAAAAGAAAAACAATAATGTCGCGATTATAATTTATTTAATTTCATTAGTTACAACAATTGTTCCATGAAATTGGTCAACTTGGACGACCTAAAATGTGATTCGTTACATCTGTTTATTACAGATTTGAATAGAAAATTTTAAATTATATGAAAAAATGAATTGTGGAATTAACGTGTTATATAGAAAATGGTGTATCAATTTTTTTAATGTATTTCATTATTTCTATTGAAATAAACTATCTTAATTTCGAATATCCATCCGTAATTTACCGATTTTTTTTTCAAATTACAATTGAGGTTTATGTTGATTTAGTTATGTCCCGTGTTTATTTAGTATTCAAATAAATTGGGTTTATATTAGGTCCTTACATATGAAATTGGCGTTTTGCCGTACTGGCAAATTTGATCTCAAATATCTTCTCTTTGGTTAGGAATTCCAAATCCAAATTTATACAGCTATTTACTCATGTATTTGTGTTTTGAAAATTATAATTCATTTGTTTTTTCCTCAATTGTTTTTTTCTTTGCGTCACTCAGTTTACAAAATGAAAAACTTGAAATATCGCGTTATTTACGAATACGAGTTCCACCGTGGCACCAGTGCTGCAGAAACGGCTCGAAGGATTAATGATGTGTATGGCGACGGTGCCGCAAAAGAAAACACAGTGCGTTTTTGGTTCCAACGTTTTCGTTCTGGAAATTTCGACCTGCAGAACAAGCCCCGTGGACGGCCGGAGACCAAAGTTGATAATGAAGAATTGAAGGCTATTGTGGAAGCGGATCCATCGCAAACCATATCCGAGTTAGCTGCAGGCTGCGGTGTTAGTGATAAAACTGTTTTAATCCACTTGAAGCAAATTGGTAAGGTGAAAAAGCTTGAAAGGTGGGTACCTCACGAATTGAGTGAAGCAAATCACAAACGCGCGTTGACTGCTGCGTTGCATTACTCAACCGGCACAATAATGAAGGGATTTTAAATCGAATTATTACCTGTGATGAAAAGTGGATCCTGTACGATAATCGAAAGCGCTCATCGCAATGGCTGAACCCTGCCGAACCAGCCAAACCATGCCCCAAGCGAAAATTGACTCCAAAAAAGTTACTTGTGAGCGTTTGGTGGAC